>JANAVB010033219.1:12063329-12138329 GCA_029216955.1 Iris pallida | reverse complement strand
TATGACTAATCTAGGTTAGGTCCAAACTAGGTTAGGGCTAATCTAATCACATGGCAATCAATTAAATAATATTTAAAATCACACCATTCTTAATAATCATATTAAATTCCAAATAATATATATTAAATTCAAATAATTCAAAAATGACAAAAATACCCTCAAACTAGAAATGTGGTAGTGACACACTAACATGACTAACACCACTCAAACCATCACTCAAACTCACACTCTAACATATAACCTATATCTAACATTTAACTTCCTCTTTAACATATCCCATTACCTTGCCTTCTAATATATTATCCTAACTTCCAATATCCTCGCATTCTACACTAACTTACCTTACTAACATGCCACTAACATCACTCAACACTCACACCAACAAGACATGAATCAAGGACTGAAATGGACTGTGATGGGGCTGAATTTGGAGTGAATGATGGATAATTTGTATGGACTAAAATGAACTATGATGGGGCTGAATTTGGAGTAACTGATGGATAATTTGTGATGTGGATGAAGTATGGACTGTTTTGGAGATCAAATGGGGCTTCACTGCAGCTGTTGCTACTGTGAAATACAGCTGTTGCTGCTGCTGATGGATGTAGTCCCCTGTGGGGACTGCTGATGCTGCTGCTGTCCTAGATAGCAGCCTCCTCTTGCTGCTACTGTGGACAATGCTGCTGCCAAGTGCAGCAGCCCCTTCTCCTCTCTACTCTCCACTCTATATCTCCCTCTCTATCTCACTCTCTATATCAACCACAACAACCACAACAATAACAACAATAACAACATCTAAATATATGAAATATATATCTAACATATGAACTATATATAACATAATCTATATATATCTCTGAATAATCAAGCACATGGCTAGGGTTAGCCACGTACCGTCTCAACTGTGATACATGGAATACGTTGTGGACACCTACTAGTGCAGGTGGCAAGTCTAGCCTGTAAGCCACATCACCGACTCTCCCGCTGATAACGAAAGGGCCGATGAAGCGCGGTCTAAGCTTTCCACCTCCACCAAAACGTATCGTACCACGAGTCGGAGATATCCTCAAGAAAACCTGGTCTCCAACCTAATCACAAGCAAGGTCTCAAATTAACTATGATAAACAAACATGATCAACAAAACACAAACAAACAAACCTAAATCTAATCCTACTCCAATCTGTACCTCAAACTCCAAGGGCCTCCGGTGGCTATCGGCCCAATGCCGATGTCTGTCCTGTGCCACGCGAAGTCTGTCTCTGATAAGCTTCACCTTCTCTGCTACATCTACAACCATCTCAGGCCCCAGTAAAGCTCGTTCCCCAATATCATCCCAAGACAAGGGTGTACGACATCTACGTCCGTACAGTGCCTCAAATGGTGACATCTCAATGTTGGCCTGAAAGCTGTTGTTGTATGCAAAGTTAACCAAGTATAGGTGATCCTTCCAAGACCCTTCGAAATCTAAAACACATGTCCGCAGCATGTCCTCGAGTGTCTGAATAGTCCTCTCTGACTGTCCGTCCGTCTGGGGGTGGTATGCAGTGCTAAACTTGAGCTGAGTGCCCAAGCTAACATGCAGACTCCTCCAGAAATGGGAAGTGAAACGACTATCCCGATCCGAGACGATGCTAACGGGAACCCCGTGAATCCTGACTATCTGCCGTATGTACATCTCTGCGAGCTTTTCTGTAGACGTACCCACTTTGAATGGCAAGAAGTGGGCCGATTTGGTCAGTCTATCCACTATGACCCAAATTACGTCTTTTCCTCATGGTGTCTTCGGCAATCCAAAAACAAAATCCATCGTAATATGCTCTCACTTCCACTCCGGAATGGGCAATAGCTGCAATAATCCTCCAGGCTTCTGTCTCTCTACCTTTACCTGCTGACAGACGAGACATCTAACGACGAGGCGTGCTACTTCTCGCTTCATACAACTCCACCAGACATGCTCTCTCAGATCCCTATACATCTTGTTGGCAACAGGATGTATAGTATACTGAGAGCAATGGGCCTCCTGTATCACCTGCTTCCGAAGCTCTCCACTGGGCATACACAGTCTGGAACCGTGCCTCAATGTGCCATCATCTGCTATAATGAACTCACCATCCAACAATCCTGCCCTGACTTGCTCTCGGATACACCGCAGAGCAACGTCCTCGAACTGAGTCGACTTGATTCTCTTAATCAAGTCCGACTGGATCTGAAGGCCCCACATCTGCATCTCTACTCCTGGTACTAGCACCTCAATCCCCAGGCTCTCCAAGTCTGCTAACAGATGACGGTCTGTCGTCAAGCACATAGCTACCGGATATCTGTTCAAAGCATCGACAATCACGTTGGCCTTCCCTGGATGATACTGAAGTAGGATGTCAAAGTCCTTCATCAATTCTAGCCATCTGCGCTGCCTCATGTTGAGCTCTTTCTGTGTAAACACATACTTCAAGCTCTTATGATCTGTAAAATCTTTACCCACTCTTCATACAGATAGTACTTCAAGAGCTTCAAAGCAAAAATCACTGCTGCCAACTCTAAATTATGGGTAGGGTAGTTCTTCTCATGGGACCGTAATTGCCTGGAAGCATAGGCAATCACCTTTCCGTGCTGCTGTAGAACGCAACCCAGACCCTTCCCTGAGGCGTCACTATATATAGTGAACCCGTCAGATCCTGATGGCAATGACAAAATAGGGGTTGTCGTCAACCGCTTCTTCAGCTCATCAAAAGTGGCTTGACACTCCTCTGACCAGATAAACTATGCGTCCTTCCGGGTCAGCCTCGTCAAAGGCTCTGCAATCCGGGAAAAATCCTGCATAAATCTCCTGTAGTAGCCGGCCAATCTCAAGAAACTGCGGATCTCTGCAACTGTAGTCGGCGCTGTCCATGCCTCAACTGCTACGATCTTCTTGGGGTCAACTGAGATCCCATCTCCAGTCACCACATGCCCTAAAAAGTCAACCCGGTCCAAGAAGAACTCACACTTGGAGAGCTTCCCATAAAGTTGCTCCTTCCTGAGAGTCTCCAGCACTATCCTCAGATGCTCCTCGTGCTCCTCCTCGATCTTCGAATACACCAAGATGTCGTCGATGAACACCACCACAAACTGATCCAGGTACTGGTGGAATACCTTGCTCATCAAGTTCATGAACACCGCCGGGGCGTTAGTCAACCCAAACGGCATAACCAAGAACTCAAACTGCCCGTACCTCGTTCTAAATGCTGTCTTTGGAATGTCCTTCCCCTTCACCTTCACCTGGTGATAGCCTGACCTCAGATCAATCTTGGAAAATACCCGAGCTCCGCTCAATTGGTCAAAAAGATCATCGATCCGCGGCAGTGGGTACTTGTTCTTGATCGTGAGGTTATTGAGTACTCTGTAGTCAATACACATCCATACTGACCTATCCTTTTTTGGCACAAACAATACTGGTGCACCCCATGGCGACGAACTCGAACGGATGAAGCCCTTGTCCTGCAACTCATCCACTTGCTTCTTCAGCTCCACCAACTCACTGTTGTTCACTCGATAGACATGCTGAGAGATGGGTTCCGCTCCTGGAACCAAGTCTATCGAGAACTCAATGTCTCTATCTGGTGGCAATCCAGGCAACTCCTCTGGAAAAACATCCATATACTCTGCTATCAAGGGGTGTGGAATCGTCTACTCCTCAACCGAGACTCCGCAGAAAACTCCGCTGCTCTGCTCCTCCTGACGTCTGGAGTACTCGAACTCTGGCTCCCCCAGCACTCTGAAGAGAACTCTACCCCCTCTGTAATCAATGCTGGCGTGGTGCCTGCTCAACCAATCTATACCGAGTACTATATCATAGTTCGGCAATGGCATTACGAGCAGGTCACCTCCAACGCACGGCCTCCCAAAACAACACTCCGACCCTTACAAACATCACTTACGAGGATAATGCCACCCTCGGTCATGATCTTGTAAGTCCTAGGCAACGATTCAGCTATGATATTGTGTCTAATCGCAAATGATACTGATACGAAACTATGCGAAGCACCGGAATTGAATAATGCAAAAGCTGGACTGGAGTCGAGAAGAACCGAACCTGCGATCAGCTCTCCTATCGCCTCTGCATCCTCGGCCGCCATGGCGAAAGCTCGCCCCTGCTGGCCTCCTCTGTCCTGCTGCTGGTACTGAACGAACCTCTGCTGCTGTGTCGGCAGGGCTGGTCCCCTCTGCTGGCCTGCTGGAGCTCTAACTACTGCTGCATGAGCTGTTCGTCCCATGCGATACTCCCTCATCTGGTGGTCTGCTGAACCATTGTAACGCCCCAGTCCCAAAATACGTAGGACTAGTAACGTAGACATGCCAGCTGTATACATACGAAGTACTCTCCAATATATGGAAACCTTGTATGAATACATAAGCTGTAAAATGCAGTAGAACCATACTAATCTCATCCACACAAAATAAATGAATAAAAGATATCATATAATGATAATGAATTGTCTTGATACAATATGTTGGGCGGAGACAAATCCACTACCAACAAGTAAAGAAAAATACATGAGAAAAGAAAAAATTTTGGCGGGCGAAGCGAAGACGATCCAAGTGCAATCATCTTCAAAGAAATAGCGAAGACGATCGGCATAGTCCCCTCTTGGGGCATCAGAGGCCCCATCAGTAAGAGCATAACGTTCCGCAGAACGCCAGTGGCCGTCAGTAATCATGGGTCATCAACCCCGTATCTCCAGCGAAGAGTCCGAGTCACAAGGGAAAGTGCAACGAAGCCCATACGCTAAGGAATTGTCCTCCCCGCCCAATGCCTACTATGTTGTATCCACAACAGAAACCTCTATAACCGCTAAGTCAATCTAGCATGCAACCTTTATTAGCGGTTATTCTTATCACACGGCTTGTACGTACTGGTGGCCAGCAAATCACGCACGTCCGTGTTCTACATGCGACACACAACTTCGTGGTACGACATGTCAAGGCCAATGAATGCAACACACAAGATGGTCCCTTAAATCTAGGTTTAATTTGTAAGAAAAATAATACACAACAGGTAATATAAATGAACAGTAAGTTCTAACAGGTTATGCCATGTATCACAGTTTATTTTGCATAAAAAAATAAATAATGCATGAAATATGAGCTAAAATAAATAAACAGCAAATGACAAGGTGTCTTGCCTGGTAGGACGCCTGGTGTGCTACGATAATCAAGGTGGCACAAACTGCAACTTTGGTGCAATAACTATGCAAGACAGCCTCAGATGACGACACAAATTGTTCTTGAGTTTGTTGCAGTTGAATTGTGATTTGATCCAGTTGGCACAGAATAGTTGTAGATGTCATAAGTACGTAAGACGATCTCAAATGATGGGATGGACCGTGTCATTGGGTTCGAATAGTCAATTTGGCTAGGGACGATATAGGGAGGTTCGAGATTGCAAGAAGGTGGAAGTGATTTGATTTAGTTATGGACAAGAATAGATAATCGAAGAAAAATAAATATAAATAAATAACTATTTTGAAAAATATTAATTATATTTGAAAACTATATATTTTTTTAGTAAAATAGTCTTTGATAAATATTTGAAAGTCATGCAAAATCATCTTATACCAAAACTATAATTTTATGCAAAAACTTTATTTAAATTACCAATAATAATAATATATTTTATAGATATTTTATTGTATATAATAATAAAAAAATATCAACATTGAAATTGGTACAACTAATGAAAATAATAGTAATAATAAAATTAATGACTATTAACAAATGATAATCATCATTATCCTAATATATAATATAAATATATATACACACAGATTAATAATAAAATACTACTTTGTTTTCAATCTGTCATAATATGTTAGTTAATAATAACAATATTAATAATAATAATAATAATAATAATACTAATAATAATAATAATAATAATAACAATAATAATACTAATAATAATGATAATAATAATATTAATAATAGTAATAATAATAACTAAAAGGGGAAGAAAAAAATTAAAAAAATTACCAACACAAAAAAAAACCATTAAAAGTTTTCACACAAAGCAGCAGTCAACTGACTGCTGCTGTTTCTTCAAAATTAATCAAAAGAGAAAGGAGGGAGAGAGAGAGAGAGAGCAAGCGCGAGGGAGAGAGGGAGGAAAACGAGGGGGAGCTCGGGAGAGAGAGCGGAGAAGTCGGGGGAAACGCGGCGCAGCGCTCCGGCGGCGCGCGGAGGGTAGCGGAGGTCGGGAACGGTGGGTTCGAGCGGGGCACTGTACGGACGAGGCGGATGTCAGAGGGAAAAGTCGAAGGGCTGCGATCGGGGCTGAGTCGGGCGGCGCCGGAGTCAGTCAGGGCTCGGCGGTGGAGGGTTTCGAATGGGGAGACGGAGAGGTGGCGTCGGTTGTTGGGAAGAGGTCGGAGTAGGTTTCTCACAGGGCTCGGCGCAGTGGGGCTGGATGCGACGGAGGCGGGTGTAGGCGTGGCTGGAGGTGGCGGAGAACAGGAAAGAAGAGCGGCTCGGCTGAGGGGTGTACGGCTCAGGCGGGGTTTTTGGCGGACGGACGCGGCGAGGAAACGGGACGGGGGTTTCCCGGCGGCTGGAGGCGCTGCGGGGCTCGACGCACGCGGCATGCCAGGAAGGAGGCCGACGCGGCCGTTTGCCGACGAGGTGGCGCTCGCCGCGGAGGATGAGGTAGGTTGGATTTTCCTATTCCTATTGTTTTCTTGGGGCGATGCTGGTGATGTTGGGATTTTTGGGTGGCGGCCGCTGGCCGAAGATGGCTACAGCGGGGCGGTGGTCAGGCGATGGTGTGGGGGTGTCGGGGAACGTCTCGCTCGGGGAGACGGTGCCAGCTGGACTTGCTGGGTTTGCTGAATCCTAACGGCAGAGATCTGTGGGGTTGGCCGAGAGGAGTGGTCGAAAAATGGTGGTGATGCTGGAGGGGGTGTTGCTGCTGGTGGACGTGGTGGTTGTGGCCGTTCGCCAGAGGTTGACGGAGCGACAGTCAAGGAGGTTGCATGTGAAGGGGGTGACCTTGCGGTGACGGGATTGGCCGGTACGGCGGAGGTGAATAGTTGGTAGTGTCGTCGTCCAGGGTGGAGTGGCTGGGTCGTGGCTCGGCGATTTCTGGCCGTGGCGGCGGTGGCTATAGCTATGGTCGGATTTAGGTTTAGAGTTTTGGGTTAGGGCTAGGGTTAGGAATCGTGTCGGGATTGTCAACACGAAGGAGATGCCATGTACCTTGTAAATATGGAATAAGAATTGGATGGGGAACACGGACACGATGCACGCACGTTTTGTAGATGGAATTTTATGGAGAATAGAATACATGGATGAGTACCTGCCTATTTATAGGATGTGGGAATTCCCAATAAGATAAAGGTTAGGATTAGTTTAAACCCGTAATTTAATTTAAATTAATTCAATAAATCCAAATCCAAATCAAAATCCAATTTAAATCTAATTAAATTCTTTTGGTTTAAAATCAATTGAGATAAAGCAAATTCCAAATATAGATATTAATCTACTATTTAAAACACATCCATAAATCAAATCAAGTTTTAAATTGCTACAAAAATTTCAAAATATGTTTTCTAAAAATACTAAAATAATAATTTCGAAAATACATTATTATTTACAATTAAACTCAATAAATATTTATGAAATATATATGTATACGCGAATAATATTATTTACTAGTAATAACTGTTTTTCACGAAAGACTTTTTATAAATAATAAATAAAATAATAATTTGAAAACTTTGGTACGATAACAAAATAATTATTATGTATATTATTTTGAAACTATAAATGATGGAAAATATTTTTCTAAAATATGTACGCTCGCACATATTCGCACTCGTCGAGCAAATTCGAAAAAAAAAACGAACGTCCGTACACGACGTACAGTACAACTACGTGACGTACAATACAAAATTTTAAATCAGTACAAAATTTAATAAAAAAATAGTAGAAATTTAGGGGTTTTACATCCTACCCAACTTAAAATAATTTCGTCCTCGAAATTAAAAATTAGTAGGGGTGAGAAGACATAAGGGGGTAGATAGAAGGGTTCCTTAAAGAAGTTTATATGGTCGTAGTCTAGATTGAGGATATGATTAAGAGACGATTGTAATCACTCTTAAATTCAAGTGATTAGAAAGTCAAAATTATAGAATTGGGGTCGAGGGGAAGGTCGAGGAGTTTATGATGAAGACATAGCAATGTCGAGTGGTAATGGTCATAATTGATAGCACAGTTAGAGGAATTTCAAGTACAAGTGCCTTTGTCCTTCCAAAATCAGTGAAGGCGAAAGCGATTTAAGGAGTTCAATGACGACACTATCAATTACGAATACGTGGTTCAAAGGCGGTCATATAGATTTCAAAAGAATCGTCAAGGCAGTCGTGGATGGGATCCCAAGGGATAAGTTTAAATATATCACATCCACTGAAAAGGCGAACCAAAGTGCACTCGGTTGATCAGACCATCATACACCGGTTCTGATTAGACAATATGTTAAGTGGGTCGACCCAAATAACATATGTCTTGAACAAGCTCGATAAAGGAATAAGCTTGCAAAAACTAGGCTATATTAGCATCATTAGTTAAGATGGTAAAAACATAAGCACGAGAGATTTAAGATTGAAATAAAGAATAAATATAAATAGTCTATGAGTCATAGGAACCTAAGTCTTGTTTATTCCTATACCACCATTCTATGGTTTTATTGACCAAGGCTTGGTTTGACTCAAATGGGTTAAATTCCTCTAGTCTCTATGGTCTGGATAATACTTTTTGTATTCTCTTAATGGTCAAGGGTGTGTCAGGTCGTGGGGTATTCTACCCAACTTAAAAGAATTAAGCTAAGGGTGTTTGGGACATCTAACTAGTAGGGTCAATCTCTAGCAAGCACGAAGGGAAGATAAGAATAATGATAGATGGAATCAAGCAAGATGCAATCGATGAGTCAAACGGTAGATCGAAGAAAGTGGTCAAGTATGTGGATGAGATCCTAGACTCTAATCCTATACGCAGGCTTGCTTGGTACGGTAAAGTAACAAAACAATTTATCTTGACCTGCATGGGCCACCACAAAAACATGTAATACCCCAGTCCCAAAATATGTAGGACTAGGAACGTAGACATGCCAGCTGTATACATACGAAGTACTCTCCAATATATGAAAACCTCGTATGAATAAATAAGCTGTAAAATGCAGTAGAACCATACTAATCTCATCCACACAAAATAAATGAATAAAAGATATCATATAATGATAATGAATTGTCTTGATACAATATGTTGGGTGGAGACAAATCTACTACTGACAAGTAAAGAAAAATACATGAGAAAAGAAATAATTTTGGCGGGCGAAGCGAAGACGATCCAAGTGCAATCATCTTCAAAGAAATAGCGATGATCACGGCTAGCGCTAGAACACCTGCGAAAGACAAGAGCACACACCTAGCGAGATAACCAGGTCCTCAGAGGGACGTAACAAGACACATAATATCATGCCATAATAACTGAATAAATATTGCTCAAATAAATAAGTCAATTGAATTATAATATGGTCCAATACACACCTATTGAACGAGCGTACCATCCTCCCAACCAAACAAGGACAGGAGATGGTAAACTAATTCACGGTGACGTATCTTTCCATGCTATAAATCCAATATGGTATCCGGACCCTAACAAGGTTCAATACCTTCTCATCGAAGTAGTAAGTCACACCTACAACCAAACAAGGACAAGATGTGATGAACTAATCCGCGACAAGTTATTGTTCCAAGCCACGGTCAGATACAAGCACCCAAACCAAAAGTACTCGTACCTAACGGATAAAGGTGCCTAACCGTTCTAAGTGAAATGTAGTTAAGAACAATCCTTCCTACGCATGGGCCCTGGCTGAATAGGATCGGCATAGTCCCCCCTTGGGGCACCAGAGGCCCCATCAGTAAGAGCATAACGTTCCGCAGAACGCCAGTGGCCGTCAGTAATCATGGGTTATCAACCCCGTATCTCCAGCGGAGAGTCCGAGTCACAAGGGAAAGTGCAACGAAGCCCATACGCTAAGGAATTGTCCTCCCCGCCCAATGTCTACTATGTTGTATCCACAACAGAAATCTCTATAACCGCTAAGTCAATCTTCGCTAAGTCAATCTAGCATGCAACCTCTATTAGCGGTTATTCTTATCGCACGATTTGTACGTACTGGTGGCCAGCCAATTACGTACGTCCGTATTCTACATGCGACACACAACTTCGTGGTACGACGTGTCAAGGCCAATGAATGTAACACACAAGGTGGTCCCTTAAATCTAGGTTTAATTTGTAAGAAAAATAATACACAACAGGTAATATAAATGAACAGTAAGTTCTAACAGGTTATGCCATGTATCACAGTTTATTTTGCATAAAAAAAATAAATAATGCATGAAATATGAGCTAAAATAAATAAACAGCAAATGGCAAGGTGTCTTGCCTGGTAGGACGCCTGGTGTGCTGCGATAATCAAGGTGGCACAAACTGCGACTTTGGTGCAACAACTATGCAAGACAGCCTCAGATGACGACACAAATTGTTCTTGAGTTTGTTGCAGTTGAATTGTGATTTG
The DNA here is from genome assembly GCA_029216955.1 of Iris pallida. Classification (NCBI taxonomy): domain Eukaryota; kingdom Viridiplantae; phylum Streptophyta; class Magnoliopsida; order Asparagales; family Iridaceae; genus Iris; species Iris pallida. The sequence goes on along the minus strand of JANAVB010033219.1, from coordinate 12,127,723 downwards.
ATCCATTTGGCACAGAATAGTTGTAGATGTCATAAGTACGTAAGACGATCTCAAATGATGGGATGGACCGTGTCATTGGGTTCGGATAGTCAATTTGGCTAGGGACGATATAGGGAGGTTCGAGATTGCAAGAAGGTGGAAGTGATTTGATTTAGTTATGGACAAGAATAGATAATCGAAGAAAAATAAATATAAATAAATAACTATTTTGAAAAATATTAATTATATTTGAAAACTATATATTTTTATTAGTAAAATAGTCTTTGATAAATATTTGAAAGTCATGCAAAATCATCTTATACCAAAACTATAATTTTATGCAAAAACTTTATTTAAATTACCAATAATAATAATATATTTTATAGATATTTTATTGTATATAATAATAATAATAAAATATCAACATTGTAATTGGTACAACTAATGAAAATAATAGTAATAATAAAATTAATGACTATTAACAAATGATAATCATAATTACCCTAATATATAATATAAATATATATACACACAGATTAATAATAAAATACTACTTTATTTTCAATCTGTCATAATATGTTAGTTAATAATAACAATATTAATAATAACAATAATAATAATAATAAGAATAATAATAATAACAATAATAATAATAATAATGATAATAATAATATTAATAATAGTAATAATAATAACTAAAACAGAAAAATTTATTGTACAATAAGAAATTTAATATAAATTAATAATAACGATAAAAGTTTGGGAAATTTGTTTAAACGATAAGATCCGACAGACCACGTATCGAAATTTAGAGTGATGCCCAAATTCCGACAGACGGTTTGTCGGAATTTGGACATCACCCCAAATTCCGACAGATAGTCTGTCGGAAATCCCCCCCCGGTTCACTTCGGTTCAACCAGTTCACTTCGGTTCAGTTGGTTTGGATATTCAATAGGGTGGTTGGTAGGTGGGGAGTAAAGTGTTTGTGGGTTGGTGGGGAGTAGTGTTGTTGCTGTGAGTGAAACCAAGAAGAAGAAGAAGCAGAAGAAAAGAAGAAGAGGAGGAGGAAGGAGAAGGAGAAGGAGAAGAATTGAAAGAAGAGTGGTTAGTTTTTTTTTTCTTTCTCATTTTTGTTCATCTTTGTATCCTAAGTAATGTTGATATTTTTCATATTTTTTTAGGACATATTTTTCATATTCTAACACAAATATTTTGTTAAATTTAATTATTACATGTAATGTTCATCCTTGTATCCTAACACTATTTTTGAACCACTATCAAAATCCTACGAGCATAAACACTAATGTTCATTTATAGGTATCATTTTCTATAAAATTGTAGGTATTTTAATTATTTCTAAAAAAAACAACCACTATTATTTATATGTATCATTTAATCATTTTCACTAAAATTGTGTGTGATTTTATATAAACCACTAATAACAACCACTAATGTTCATTGATATATTAGTGTTCTATAGCTCTAATATTCATTGATATTTACAATTAATGTTCATATTTGTGTAATATCAATAAAATTTAGTGTTAGGATACAAGGATGTAAACACTAATTGTGTGTCATAAACAATAATGTTATTTATAGAAAAAATCAATGATACCTACAATTTTATAGAAAATAACAATCACTAATGTTCATTGATAGTGTATATTACATAAGCACTAATGTTCATCCTTGTATCCTAACACTAATTTTGAACCTAACTTAAACCCCAACCTTAACTTAAACCTAATCTTGAACAACCATCTAACTTAACTACCTAACTTGTATCCTAACACTAATTAGTGTTCATTGATAGTGCATATTACATAATTAAGCAGCTAACTTAAACCCCAACCTTAACTTAAACCCCAACCTTAACTTAAACACTAATGTTCATTCATGAGTATTTAAATATGCATTTTAAAAACCATCTTTTTACAGATGGCTATCCAAAACGATGGTCATATACCAGGGGGGCCAACTACAGAATTGATTAAGCAGCAACGCGAGTCGCAAATATGTAGTCTAATATTTACTGGAGAGGTATATATACTTTTAATTGTGTTAGTGAATAAAATTTACATTTTATATGTTTTGTAATAACATAGTGTGTATGTTTTATATATAGCTATGTGATTATAAAAAAGAAGTGCGGTGTCGAGAACATAATACATGGCGCTATGAGGGCCAACTTGGTTTTTGGACTTTGACTAGTGACCAAGAAGCTTTATTACACGTATTTGGTTTTCAGTACCTTGACCAAATACGTTTTCTATGTCACAATAGAGACTTGATTCTCAGTCTGGTAGAGCGTTGGTGGCCCGGACGAAATACGTTCCAGCTCCCTTTCGGAGAAATGACTATTGTGCTTAAAGATGTTGCAAATATTTTAGGTCTACCTATCACAGGTGAACCTATAATATTCGATGAGTCATTTTCCGCTGAGACTACGATCATGGAGTACCTAGGCATGGAGGCACCAAAATTGAAAGGCAAAGCCCTAGTGTCTTATTCATGGCTTTGTCAGAATTTTATGCACGTAGATCGTATCGGTGACGAAGAAATCTCAGTTGACGAGGAACGGGTAATTATTACATTTATGGCTAATATTTATGATGAAGAAATCTTGATTTAGTTTAGCTAATCTATTTTTTTTCATATTCTGTTCAGGTTATTGCATGCACCAGAGCCTATCTACTAGGCCTTATTAATGCATTTTTGTTTCCTGACGCATCAGATATGGTAAATTTACGGTTTATGCTATTTCTGAAAGATTTGACTGAACCGACGATTCATGCTTAGGGAGCGTCAATGCTGGCATATCTATACAGTGCTATGTCAGATTTTGTGCAGTTCCAGTCAAAGGATAAATTGATGAAAAATATAAATGGATGCGCTATATTGATTCAGGTACGAAAATTGTTTGAATTTGGCATACATTTACAATTTGTACACTTATATTATCTATTTTTTAGGTTTGGTCCTATGAGCATTTTGCTATCGGTAGGTCACTTTCTCGTATCAGTAGCGACACACATGTATTTTCGGTCGCATTGCGGTGGACTACTGATGCGGTTGGTCCCGCACACTGTGTTTACTCTGTTGCCCAGATATATCGGGGCCAATTTGATTCACTCAAGATTTCAGAGGTAAATAAAAGTCACCATTCTACGTCATATGAATGTATTTTCTGTTTTATTAACTGTTAATTATTTGCCAAAAAAATAGGTTCAAATGGTACATTACTGTATTAATCCTTATCCTTCTGAGATAGAGCAAACATCATATGAATTAAGTCTCCATAGATTTTACATAATATACCATGGAGACATAATGTATCATCCAGCTGATCGGGTTATGCGATAATTCGGTATGAAACAACATATACCCGAAGACCCGCCTCACTACAATCGTGGTAGAGGAAGTGCTACCGCAAGAGCCCGCAAATTAATTCCTGCTTGGAATTCCAGACTTGAGACGCATAATATCTCACATTTGTCTCAGAACATAGCTACTATGGAGGACTGTAAGTTATTTTAAAATTAATATTTTTTTTCCATATTTGTCTCATAACATCTCACATTTTTCGTATATGCAACAGTATACGGGGATTTTGCTTATAGATCTTGGTGGAGATCTCCAGTTATAAGCAACAGACGCTACATATATCATGAGCCTCGCTTCGAGCATAGAGCTATAGATGATTATAGTCTGCGTGGATTTTATGAACATATAATAAGAACTGATGTAAGTAATGGTTTTTAGTTTACAATATTTTAGCTTACAATATATTAGCTTACATAAGAACTAACTTAAATAATGTGTTATTATTTCAGGTTCCAGCTTTGGAGCAAGCATGTGATAACCCAGATCCTGAAGTGTTGAGAACAACTGTAAGAAACTTTGTGAATTGGGTGAAAGCGGATCCGGAGCCTCCGAACCCTCCGCTACATATTCTGCCAGATTATCCTGTAGGCATTATTAGCCAACGTCAACCACTTCCCCGCAGGGTCAGGCACCATATCACCCAGCCGTTCCCCGATAGTCCGCCTCAGCTAGCTGATGAGATCCCGCCTCAGCAAGCTGGTGAGATCCCGCCTCAGCAAGCTGACGAGGAGTGGGCTGGCCAGGATTTTTCCCAGTTGGCTGGCCAGGAGACTTCGCAGTGGGCTGGCCAGGGTTTTTTGCAGTGGGCCGGCCAGGGTTCTTCCCAGTGGGCTGGCCAGGGTTTTTTGCAGTGGGCTGGCCAGGGAACTTTCCAGTGGGCTGGCCAGGAGACTTTCCAGTGGGCTGGCCAGGAGACTTCGCAGTGGGCTGGCCAGGAGACTTCGCAGTGGGCTGGCCAGGGGACTTCCCAGTGGGCTGGCCAGAGTTCTTCCCAGGGGGCTGGCCAGGAAGTCTCCCAGGGGACTTCGCAGTGGCCCGGAGTGACAGATTGGTTCCAAGGCTATGGTTTGGATGGAGATTATTATACACAGATACTAACGACTCCATCAGCACCAGCACCAGCACCCACGCAAGACGAAGATGGTAATGCGTCCCAGGAGGATACGATGCGGAGGAGAGCCCGACTCAATCTCAGAGAAGTTGATCGTCCAGACTATTGGGAATTAGACAAACAAGGAAGATAGATGTAAATTTTGAACTTGTATGATGTTTTGTTTTCATATATATAAAAGTCATCTTTCTTTGACAAACTATTACAGATACTTCACATGATGTTTCCTATTCATTCTCTTGGTTGATTTGTACAACTCCTTCTATTGTGTCCTAAACCATTGCAATTACTGCATCGGAGATCTCTTGAAGATTGATCCTTCGCCATGGTACGGTTCTTCTTTGGTCTTTTGGCTATGCGTCGTACATCTGGTACTCCAATGTCGCCTCTAACCAATGCACTTTGAATGTTGTAAGGGACTGGAATTGGCTCCAAGTGCGGCTCGTAGACACTTTTTAATGCTTCCTTTGAAAATATAGCTGGATAATAATGCTCAATCCTAATATTGCAACAATTACAAGCATAACATGCATGTACACATGGAAGAAAAGTATGATACCACTTTAAACATGAACAATAGTTTTCATTTAAACGAACAACATATGTTCTATTTGTTTGACGATCTAATATCTCAAACAAATGACCCACTATCCGTAAAATTTCCAGCTGATGGATTTCTTTTGTGATACGAGCCATCGTTTTTAACATCTTCGGACAAAAATTTGTTTTAAGATTTTTAGCTTGTTGTCTGTTTTTGTCCTGAAGTATTATAATCTTGGCTCGAATACCATCAAGTAGTGTCGTTATTGGTTTATCACGAAGATTTTTAATCCAGTTATTGAAAGATTCAGCAAGATTTGACGTGTTAATATCTAGTCTTGGACAAGGAGAATACGCTGTAATCCAGTGTGAGAAAATACGATTTTCATCATTTACTCCAACTAGCCAATTGTAAACATCAACATTTTCAGCTTTAATCATCTCCAAGCAATTATTTGCATCTGTTTCATTATAACATCTTGCAAGAGAGTCCAAGCTACGTTGAAAATGCTTTGATCTATATACTGATTTCAAATTTGCTTTAAAATGTTGAATACAAAAAAAAATGAGACGATTCCGGAAAAATAGCACTCATGGCATTTATCAATCCTTTATGTTTATCCGATATAAAAGAAATTGTATTCCAGGCATCAAAAAATCTTTCAAAAGATATTCTTAAACCGTTTAAAAACCAATTCCAAGAATCAGTGTTTTCACTTTCAGCAACAGCATATACAATAGGATATAGTTGATAGTTAGGATCATGAGCACAAGCAATAAATAAAATACCTCTATATTTAGAGAAAAAAAAAGTAGCATCAATACTAATCACAGGTAAGCATCCCCTTAGAAATCCATCAATGCATGCCTTGAAACAAATAAAAATTCTTTCAAACCTATTATTTTCTGTAATCTTCATAAAACATTGGCTGCCTGGATTTGTCTCAATAATTCTAAGACCATACTCTTCGAGACTACTATATGCATCAATATAACTACCATTTATTTCGGATAGAGCAAGTTCTCTAGCTTTCCAAGCCTTACAGTATTTAATATGTATTCGATGTTCCCTAAATATATCTTTTACAACACAAGATGGACTATACAACTGATTATCTCAAATTTTATCGATAATCTAATTTTTAACCCATACAGTTGTAGCTAATGGATGAGAACCAGTTGTAAGTCCACCTAAACAAGAATGAATATTTTCTAGCGTTGCAATAGAAAATCTTTCGCCTCCACCTATGGCTTTAGCATATACCCTCCAATGACAATTTGAACTATTACATTTATATATAATTCCAGTAGCATTATTTAAAGTAGCTGAACAAGTAAAATTACGTCTAATTGCTATATCACTAATAAAACTTCTAAATTTAGAACGATTCTCAAATTGTTTTCCAATAAATAATTCAGGAGTGCTAAGGCTATCAACAGAATCATCAAATTCATCATCTAAATTTTCAATTAGATCATCACTATTTTTATCATCGTTATTAACATCATCTACTACATGTTCTAGGTAAATGGAATAACTTGATGAGAAGAACTAGGACCAGCGTTAAAAGTATTACAAGCAGGTATATTACTTACATTTATAGATGGGGGCGGAGTGACATAGATATTAATATACAGTGATTGTGCATTCACTTGAAGAACAAATTTCCATGCTTCTTCACTATCTACATTTATACAATTAGATACGAAAATATGTACTAATATAAATTCGTAGTCGATAGAATATTGATCAATAATTAGATTATGTAAACTAAGAAATAAAATATTTCGATCAACTAAAAGAACTTGGGTTAAACCCCCTTGATACGCTAACTCATTTAGTACACCTCCAAGCGAGCATAGTATTGTTAGATTTCCATCCATGTTGACAACAAGATAAACTTTCTGTAGGAAGAGAGGAGCTTCAGCTTTCAACGAAATAGACTTGACAAACTTCCTACTGAATGAGAGAGGTTGTGAAGTGAATGAGAGAGATGTGGTGAAGTGAATGAGAGAGATACTGTGAAGTGGTTTGATACTTATAGATGGTGGTGGTTCAATATAGCCGTTGTAATTAGAACGTTACAATTGTAACGTTGAGAATTGTAACGTTAGAAATCCAACAAAAGATAACCCATCTCAACCCAAAAAAAAACAACCAAACCCACCCAACCCAACTCCAACAAAAGATAACCAACCCAAAAAAACAACCAAACCCACCCAACCCCCAACAAAAATAACCAACCCAACCCAAAAAAAAACCAAACCCAAATTAACCCACCACCCAACTCCATCATTAAACCGTAAACAATTTAAACCAAACCCACCTAAAAAAAATCTAAATGCTCTATTTCAGCCAAACTGACTGTCGAAATTTGAGCTGATGCTCATTTTTCGACAGACAGTTTGTCAGATTTTTAACATACTTATTTTTCGCCAATCCGTCTGTTGGATTGTATTGTTTCACCAAATTTCCCAAACAACTATCGTTTACACAAATATTATTTAAATTATTATCTCTACAGTAAATTTTCTGTAACTAAAAGGGGAAGAAAAAAATTAAAAAAATTACCAACACAAAAAAAACTATTAAAAGTTTTCACACAAAGCAGCAGTCAACTTACTGCTGCTGTTTCTTGAAAATTAATCAAAAGAGAAAGGAGGAAGAGAGAGAGCAAGCGCGAGGGAGAGAGGGAGGAAAACGAGGGGGAGCTCGAGAGAGAGAGAGAGCGGAGAAGTCGGGAGAAACGCGATGCAGCGCTCCGACGGCGCGCGGAGGGTAGCGGAGGTCGAGAACGGTGGGTTCGAGCGGGGCACTGTACGGACGAGGCGAAAGTCGAAAGGAAAAGTCGGAGGGCTGCGATCGGGGCTGAGTCGGGCGGCGCCGGAGTCAGTCAGGGCTCGGCGGTGGAGGGTTTCGAATGGGGAGACGGAGAGGTGGCATCGGTTGTTGGGAAGAGGTCGGAGTGGGTTTCTCACAGGGCTCGGCGCAGTGGGGCTGGATGCGGCGGAGGCGGGTGTAGGCGTGGCTGGAGGTGGTGGAGAACGGGGAAGAAGAGCGGCTCGGCTGAGGGGTGTACAGCTCAGGCGAGGTTTTTGGCGGACGGGCGCGACGAGAAAAGGGGACGGAGGTTTCCCGGCGGCTGGAGGCGCTGCGGGGCTCGACGCACGCGGCATGCCAAGGAGGAGGCCGACGCGGCCGTTCGTCGGCGAGGTAGCGCTCACCGCGGAGGATGAGGTAGGTTGGATTTTCCTATTCCTATTGTTTTCTTGGGGCGATGTTGGTGATGTTGGGATTTTTGGGTGGCGACCGCTGGCCAGAGATGGCCACAGCGGGGCGGTGGTCAGGCGATGGTGTGGGGGTGTCGGGGAACGTCTCGTACGGGGAGATGGTGCCGGCTGTACTTGCTGGGTTTGGTGAATCGTAACGGCGGAGATCTGTGGGGTTGGCCGAGAGGAGTGGTCGAAAAATGGTGGTGATGCTGGAGGGGTGTTGCTGCTGGTGGACGTGGTGGTTGTGGCCGTTCGCCAGAGGTTGATGGAGCGGCAGTCAGGGAGGTTTTGGGTGAAGGGGGTGACCCTGCAGTGACGGGGCTGGCCGGTACGGCGGAGGTGAATAGTTGGTAGTGTCGTCGTCCAGGATGGAGTGGCTAGGTCGTGGCTCGGCGATTTCTGGCCGTGGCGGCGGTGGCTATAGCCATGGTCGGATTTAGGTTTAGAGTTTTGGGTTAGGGCTAGGGTTAGGAATCGTGTCGGGATTGTCGACACGAAGGAGATACCATGTACCTTGTAAATATGGAATAAGAATTGGATGGGGAACACGGACACGATGCACGCACGTTTTGTAGATAGAATTTTGTGGGGAATAGAATACATGGATGAGTACCTGCCTATTTATAGGATGTGGAAATTCCCAATAAGATAAAGGTTAGGATTAGTTTAAACCCGTAATTTAATTTAAATTAATTCAATAAATCCAAATCCAAATCAAAATCCAATTTAAATCTAATTAAATTCTTTTGGTTTAAAATCAATTGAGATAAAACAAATTCCAAATATAGATATTAATCTACTATTTAAAACACATCCATAAATCAAATCAAGTTTTAAATTGCTACAAAAATTTCAAAATATGTTTTCTAAAAATACTAAAATAATAATTTCAAAAATACATTATTATTTACAATTAAACTCAATAAATATTTATGAAATATATATGTATACGCGAATAATATTATTTACTAGTAATAACTGTTTTTCACGAAAGACTTTTTATAAATAATAAATAAAATAATAATTTGAAAACTTTGGTACGATAACAAAATAATTATTATGTGTATTATTTTGAAACTATAAATGATAGAAAATATTTTTCTAAAATATGTACGCTCGCACATATTCGCACTCGTCGAGCAAATTCAAAAAAAAAATGAACGTCCGCGCACGACGTACAGTACCACTACGTGACATAAAATACAAAATTTTAAATCAGTACCAAATTTAATAAAAAAATAGTAGGAATTTAGGGGTTTTACAACCACACACTAGGCACTGGCCTAGCCTCTTCCGGCACTCACTGGAGACATGCCCGGGCTTCTTGCAGTAAGCACAAGTGATAATCTGTCTCTGGCCTGCTGCTGCTGTCTCGGCTGTTGCTGTTGTCTCTGCTGGAACGGCTGCGGCTGGAACTGCCTCGGCTGCTGGTACTGAAAGTGAGGCCTCTTGGCCTGGCCTCCGCTGCTGCTGCCCCCAATAGGGTCTCGCCCCCTCTTGAGCTTCAGCTCAAGATCGTCCTCAGCCAATAAAGCTCCCGTCAAAATCTCCTCGAAAGTGGCATCCCTGTTGCCCTTGGTCAAGGACTTGACTTCCTTGACCAGACCCTTTTGGAACCTCTGGGCCTTCGCCGTCTCGCTCAAGCCCTCTATGAATCTGTCGAGGCGACCGAACTCCCCAGCGTACTCCTCTACTGACAGGCTCTCCTAAACTAAGCTCTCAAACTGCGACTCCAAGGCTCGGAGCGCTGCATCTGGAAAGAACTTCTTCTTGAAGAAGCCCTTAAAATCCTCCCAGATCTGTCCAGCTACCCCCACCCTGGGGTCTGACTGATACCAGGTGCGAGCAAGATCCCACATCCGGCTAGCTGCTGCCTCTATCTGGAGATCTGCCGGTATCCGGGCCAGGCGAAAGATCTCCTCTATATGCTCGATCCACTCGTCAGCATATAAAATCTCCTCCGTTCCCAGGAAGTCTCTGGGGCTCATCTTCTGGAACTGATCTATCCCAGGTGTCCTCGGCTGCTGGACTGCTGGTCGAGCTGTGACTGTCGTAAGGGCCAACTCCATGCCCCTGGCCTGCCGGGCCTGCTGCGCCTCCATAAACTGCTGAAAGTAGGCGAACATCTGTGCTGCGTCCACGTAACCTGTAGGCGGCGGCTGCTGGAAAGGCACCTCTGGGATGACTGGGTCCTGTCTCCGAACTGGTGGAGGCATACCTCCTGCTGCCGCTGCTGAAGTCCCAATATGAGCAGAGGTGGCAGGAGCTGCAGCCTCCTGACCCTGCTGAACTGGCTGAGAGATAGCAGTCCCCTCTATAGTATCCCCATGAATAGTACGCTGTAACCGCGTCTCCACCATCCTGAAGACGGATCAAACAAGGGTATTAATTGCTGAGAAAGAAGCGATATAACAAAGGCGGACAGTTAAAATTCAAAAGAAATCAATTGACAGTAAGGATTTAGATGGAAAGAATAGAGTTTTTCCTAACGTGATTGAGTACCTTGAAAACTAATGTCCTATATCCTACTGCAGGCAGTAGTGATACTCTGGTTCGAATACTACTACACTTCTAGTCTAGACCTGCATGGGCCACCACTAAAAATGTGTTACGATCCGCACCCTAGAGTAAGGGTACGAGATGTGGGTACGTCCAGCCTATGCCGCAGTGTCGACGGTAGAACGCTGTCCTAGGTCTCATGCATCTAACAGTATAATGCTAAGCAGTTTATACTCCCCGAATGGAGGTGACATAGCAGAATGTAAACTCAATCACAACTATGGAAGAAGAAGCACGATATGATATAGAACTCAAAATAAAATACAGATGATCAGAAGAGTCTAAGTGTCTAAGATAACAACTCAACAAACATCCAGAAATACAAAGTCTCAACTACAGAATACGAAAGAACATATATAATCCAGATCTCAAATGACAGAAATAATAAAAACCTAGACTAGGGAGCCTCAGTCTCTATAGTTAGTGTATCCGGCTGGAAATCTGGATCACAGGTGTCATCTAGAGCTGTCCCATAAAAAGTGTCAACACCAGCCTCATCCTCGTCCTCTGTAAACATATCAACGGTGCCCAATCAGGACGGAGCGAGCACAATACATCTCAACAGATCATAGCAGGTTAGAAAATATAACCATGTAGTAGAGTAAGTGTAATGACCCGCTCCGCCCTAGCGGAACGCCGATTCAAATGGCAAGTGCAACGACTCAAACGAGCCGTCGACCCGAAGAGTTGGCATCGACCAGATGAAGAATCGATGCAAGGCTTACATTGGCCCGTCAAGATAAATCCAGACTTAGACTTTCAAAGGCGCGCTCGGAGTATCGCTCGGCCGATGCGAACATCGCTAAGGTGGGTGGCTCCGATGAACCTGTCTTTGCTTAACCTAGACACATAATAATGCGACACACTTGCTAGAATCGCTAGGCGATAACACCGTGCATGCTAATAAATGAATCAACGCACCTAGCTAAGGGAATAATCCCATCTTGCATGCTTGTTTAGAACATGGAAAAGAACTCGACAAATATGGAAACTCTCTCACCGCGCTCTACGCTTGTGCTAAGGCACAAGCTTACGTTCAAGTCCCTTACGCGTTCAACAATGAAACAATGAATGGTTTACAACAATGAAATGGAAGACTATCAACATAGTCGTTCCGAGTAGAGTATAGCAACATTGAAAGACTTCGGGACCGATGGGTCGCCAAGGCGACTCCCGCACGAAAGTTGCATAATGAATGAATGAATCCACGAATGAATGAATGAATATGTGAAAAATGAATGAATGAACAAACATGTGAAAGAAAGAAATGAAAGAGTGAATACAAGATAAGACATGAAAGACGTTAGCGACAGGCATGACGGACACATGCAACGGGGCTCGCTACCCGCGCTGCAAGGATGCCAACCTGGTCGATAACGCATTATGGCTCAAGACATCCGATATGTTAAATGACAAGTAAAAATATAAAATGGTCGTGGACAAACGGCACGGACGATCGGGGGAATACCGTGGCCGTCATGAGGAAGGATTCTGCGGCACGGGCGATGGGGGGGAATACTGTGGCCGACCTAGGCGAAATTAGACATGGAGCTTACGGGCTGCCTTGAGTGGGGGCTCGGCCGCTCAAGGAGACGTAAGGCCAGGCATTTCAAGAGACTATCAAGGTATACCAGCCATCACGCTTCGATAGGTGAGAATGCCCAAGTGATATGTCCAAAATGGCTTGTAAAGCCAGCGACCCATGCATATAGATTAAGTGGACTATGCTGGTAGCAATCTACGTGCAAGTTCTTGCATTGAAACAAGTAGTCTAAGTTAACTAAATGAAGTGCCTCCTGAACATGCTTGAAATGCAATATCCTGAACATGCTTGAAACGTAACATCCTGAACGTTCTCAAAATGTAACACTCTGAACATGCTTGAAATGTAATATCCTGAACACGCCTAAAATGTAATACTTTGAACATGCCTACGACGTGCTAGAACGTGCCAACGACATGCTAGGACCCGAGGCAGGGACACGCCCTTGATATTGAAAGTTTACATGAGACACGTTAAGTTATTTTCGTATTAATTGTTGACTAACTTGGTTTACATGCGACAGGGAAGGCCAGACGGTAAGTATGGGTAAGTCGTGAAACTGATCCTAAGGCAAGACTAGAAAGATAATGAATGATAGACGGTACACAAAAGTGAATGGAACGTATTTGGTAATGATAGCATTGTGGGCGAGCTAGCCTCCCCACCAGTGCATAACAATGTACTGATAACCCCACAGTCTGCTTGCAGGATGCAGAAGACGCCGGCGGGTGCAGAACTTCCATCGAACGTGCTAAGGCGCGGAGCCAACTCTGGGCCTTGGAACGTTGCAAGAAGCTGAAGCACCCTATACAGGATATAATGTATCGGAACATCGCCATGAATCATTCTATCTTGTAAGCCACTTGGCACGCCTTTCATGTTTCAGAGAGAGAGAGAGAGCTTGAGCGATTTATAATATCGGCCTAGAGACGCCTGTAAACTTCTTGAATATCAATAAAGAACTTGAATTCGCTTCAACTTGTGTTCATTTACTTTCCGCTGCAAATGGGGGACACTCTGTGCGACTCTGTGGCCTAGCTCAAATCGGTCGTTTCTGGACTTGGCCTTGTACGGGCGTAACCTAGGCCCGTACGGCATCACGCCTTAGCGAGGACGATCGCTCCTACGGGAGCGGGGCGTGACAGATTGGTATCAGAGCACGACTTTACGTCCTTGAACTTCATTTCGATTTTTTCAGTTTTGAAAGCTCGTTGTTGGAAAAAAAAAGTATACGCTCTCTCTCATTGTGCCTTGGGTTGTTCCATACAATAAGTCTAATATTTTCAAAAGCTCATACAAGTACTCGGTTGATCGGGATTGACAGGCAAAGGCCTTTGTGCCAACGATGTTAAACTTGACTCGATAGAGAACACATACTATGTTAACATGTCACGTGTGTGCCTGACTAGTCTTGCGTCGACCTAGCAATTGAGCGTGCAAACTCGGAAATAGTCCGCACGAGATGGTTATACGGCACAACTTAGTCCGAGTGTCGTACACCTCGACTTTTTGGTGCAATCGAGTTGCGAGCGATATCAAGTACCGCTCGGTCGGGAACGAAGCTACACTTAGAGTGTATATCGATAGGAACGCTATCGAGTTCACGCTTAGGCGTGCACGAAAGATTGATTTAGATTTTGAGGAACGGGCGAATGCACGATTGAACATATCGAGAGGGAATCGAATGATCTCTTAAGGATTTATAGAATGACTTGAACCCGAGTGGTGTATGTGATAAGCTCGAAGAAGAATAAGAATGAGTGTCGACGACTAGTCGAATGGCTCGAACCCTGAGTGGTGTATGGACGTTATAGAAATTGTTCGAGCAAAACTAAAGGATTTATGGATAGAACGAGTATGTCGGCGAAACGATGCGATCGCGCAAAGCCTTAGAACGCGTCACGCTTAGTTGATCGTGACTTCCAAAGTCCCGAACGAGATGTCGTTCGGACAACTTATGAATAGGCAACGCATGTTAGAAAATAATTCAGAACGATGAATGAAAATGAATGGTCTTGATCGAAGAAACTTAGAGGATCGCACGTACGATTTCGGATTGATTCAAATAAAATGTGACTTGAGTTTTGAACAACGATCTTGAAACGAGCTTGAGGAATAGCGATCGAACTTGATCTTGAATATCGAGAAAATTATGGAATATCCAACTCGGACAACAGCATCAACGCACGACTCGAAATTGGTTGCAAAGGAAGACTGTCAGGTTACGTATATCGTCGATGGTATTGAGGCGTATCAAAAATCGATATGCGATAACTCGAGGGTACTCTGACTCGACAAATGACGATCGTGCAAATGTCATTGTTCCGATGGATGCTATATTCGTGATGTTGAAACGTGTCGAGAAAAATATAAGACATGGCTCGAGGATTTTTTGGTTGAATGAATGACGGTCGGACTATCGAATAGAGATCTCGGCTTGGATGAAAATGAAATATTTGGATTGCTTCGACGACAACCCAATGTCGACATTCTTGTCTTATGCGAGCGCAACTCCAGTCTCGCACATACTGTCATACCCCAGAACCAGAATACTGGAGAGCGGGGGCAGACATAGCCAGCTACGTATAATGAAATGGAATCCACCTCATTATACGGTCACGGCTGTCTAGATATATGAGGGTTTATCTACAAGCCAACAGTCTCTTAAGGTCAAGAACAAGCCTAGTGTCTCAATCACAAACAAGTAAGTAAATGTTACAAGATGTAAGATCACCAAATATACAATAGTAAGGCATCCCAAACATTACATATTCAGCTGATCATGAAGCTAGTCGTTACAAAATGTGAGGACTAGCAAGAGTTTTAGTCACACATGATCAACCCTAGGTTGCCAATCATGTTACAGCCCGTAGGCAGACAGTAAGTAAAAATGTACACGAGCTAACACTTGTTCGGTGGCTAAACGCCTCAAAAGAATAATTTTACAATAGAGTGGGAGAGCAAAAATAAACCCACTCATTGCCCTGGTTACGCCTGGTGTTCACCATTGGGCTGGAAAACCGGTAGATCCTCTGGAGCTGCTCTGGTATCTGGCCATACAAAACCAGCTGGGTCAGACCCCAGAAAGAGCAAGTGCCACAAAGGAGGCTTCACTTAGGAACTAAAACCAGCAATTAGCACAAGAATATAATGACATAATAAAAGACATTAATTAAGGAAAAGCATGACCGGTGATATACGATATGATAACCATAGGACTATTCAGATAACCAAGTTACAACCCGTAAACCAAACAAGGACCGAGGTTGTAACTCTTCATCTGAACGGAACTTGGTATCCCCACCATTTATCAATAACGTCAGTGCAAATAATCACGATCTTGAAGTAAGTTAAAGCATGTCAAGCATGTCATGGGGTACAACAAGACGATAAACGAAGAGAGAACACAGAACTGCTCCGGAAGCCAGGTTACAACCCGTAACCAAACAAGGACCGGGGTTGTAACCCTTCGCCTGAACAGAACTGATCCCCTGATCTTTATTGTTAAAAAAAATAAGCACAAGTAATCATGTCATGTAACAATCTTGTACAGGATCGAGGCAAGAATAGACAGGGTTAGACTCAATTCAATCATTCACGGCCAAGCAATAAGTACGGCTTGATACTTTAACTAACTAGGGTTATCACAAGCCTAGTTACTAGCAAGATGCAATGAGATTATTCCACAGCCACAAGCCCTGCAGACCATCCAGGCTATCCGGACGCATTTAGAGTTGAATTCAAGTGGGTACATCGTCCAGGAAACACATGTACCCTTAGGTGACTTAGAAGGTGCAACACATGACAGTGTGCTGGAAATGTGCCCTACTCGACGGCAGGCTACAGATCCCAAGTGGGGCGCCCAGATAACGGGATTGCCTGTAGCTGGAAAATCTCTTCATGACTACTGTGTTAATCTAGTTATTAGCCTTAGTACATTTCAGTAGGTACTCCTGACCGTGGAACTCAGGGGTCCCATCTTAAGCATGATGCAAGACAAGACTGGTTTAATGCACAAGCACAATCGTCCACGGTGTCCAGGTTATTCATACTTATCAAGTCATGTCATGCTAGCCGTCGTAACAGCAGTTCGAGAAATATCATGTCAGGTTTATTTGTCAAGAGTGCGCCACGGCGGGCCACTATCAAGAATTATCATGTCAAGTTATCATGTCAAATTGTCAGGTCAAGTTATCATGTCAGGAGTGCACCATGGCGGGTTACTATCTGGTCATGTCATGTCCACTTGGTACTTATCAAGAGTGCGTCTTAACAGGCCACTATCGTGTTCTATCCTTACATTATCATGAATGAGAGAAACTTGCATAAAAATAAACTGTGACATATTCTTGAAGCCAAGGAAAAGATCTGCAACTTTCATGTTTTGAGTTTTTTTCAAGATTCTAGCTACAAAACAACTTAAACAGGCAAAAACAGTAAAATAGAGCAATTCCGGCGTATGAGATTCCTGCACAAATCGGCGCATGAGATTCCTGCATGAATCGGCGCATGAGATTCCTGCACAAATCGGCGCATGAGATTCCTGCACGAATCGGCGCATGAGATTCCTGCACAATCGGCGCATAGGATTCCTGCACGAATCGGCGCATGAGATTCCTGCACGAATCGGCGCATGGGATTCCTGCACAAATTGGCGCATGAGATTCCTGCACGAATCGGCGCATGAGATTCCTGCACGAATCGGCGCATGAGATTCCTGCACGAATCGGCGCATGAAAAACTCACGTTGCGTCTTCAGTACATGCGCGTAGGGAACCTACGTGCATGACACGCTCGGAGTTAAGGGATGCGTTGCCGGGACTTCACGGCGCATGGCCTCCCGGGCGCATGAGGTTCATCGTCCCCAAACAGCAAGTTCAGCCATAAAAGTTCTGAAAACTTGTAATGGCCATAACTTACTCATCCGGAGTCGAAATCAAGCGAAACAAAGGCCAAAACTGCATGAAATTAAATTCTCTACAACATGGAACCACTAGTTTTTGGAAATACTAAGTTTTTAGAGATCAAAACCAAGAAACTAAACAAGAAGGAACTTAAAACTTAGATCTACAAAAATATAACCATCAAAACCGAAAACTTTCAGTTCTAAAGAGGCTTAGAATCTAGTAAGGAAGAGAATGGAACAATAAAACATGAGAACCATCATGAAGCAAGTTTGTACTTGCCTAAGCTCTCCCTCTCTCTCTCTCCCTCCTGGTGGTTGGAGAAGTAATGGTGGAGAGTAAATGAAGAAGGAAATAATGATAAGAGAGAAAAGGAAGGGGTTATAAATAAGGAGGGCGGTGGTAGGTAGGAGGGTTCACCCTTGGTTCATGATGAACCAAAGCAAACCAAGCCAAGCCGAACCAACCTAAGAATAAACCAATCAATGAAATGCTAGAATAAATCAAGCAGGAAGACATGCAATACGGGTCAAAATACGTACACGTATTCTAAATACGTAATACGAGATCTGGGCATTACATATACGTCGTGCCGATTAGGGCGATCACTCCGCGTAAGCACTGGTATGGTAATTTATACAGTGGGGGTGATTGAACTTGCATGGCGTGGCAATTCGTATGCTTTGACTTGTGGTTTGACGCGAAGGTAAACTTGAGAATAACTTGGTGTGATTGATAATTGAGCTTGAGGATTGCGTAGGTCCAATCCGCGTGTCGAGAATGAGTTAGTCTAAACTTAAACAAGAGTTACGCCCCGATGAGAATGATTATTCCGTAGGAGCGTTGCATGATGATTCATGAACCACCATGGATAATCGGACTCGCGTGAGATTGGGGCACAACTTATTGTAAAAGCTAGACGACCTCGTGATCGAATACATGAATTGGTTAGAATTGGTGAATTGAATGGAATCGAATACGCACGATGAATGCCTTAATGCGAATAGGTGATCGTGCTCGATGTTTAGAAATCTGAGTGACGCAAACTTGGGTAGCACTACCAAAATACACTCAATTAACGACGGATATTTAGCGACGGAATTTTTTCGTCGGTGTTAGCGACGGTTTCGTGGCCGCTCAGCGACTGATTACCGACTACACGCCTTTGCCATTTTTATTTTAATTTTAGGGGAAGGAAAGGTCGCACATCCGTCGCTAGACTGTCGGTGTTATAGCGACGGATCCCCAGTCGTCGCTACGTAGTCGATTATTTGGCAGGAATTGTGTAGAGAATTGGCGGAACATATTTTCGACTACGTAGCGACGGATATTCAGTCGGATAATCAATAATAGCGACTACTTGGCGATAGATTATGAGCAGTCGCTATTCCGTCGCTAAATTTACGTTCCAGACTTAAATAAAAAGGCAGGGAGAACTTTTAGCATTCCCTCCAAATTCAATCTCTCTCCTCTCTCTTTCTCTCTCTCTCTCTCTCTCTCTCTCTCTCTCGCGCATGCGGCTTCGGTGAACGACGTCGGCGTCCTCTCCTCTCTCTCTCCCGAAGGTAATCCCCTCTCTCTCTCTCTCTCTCTCTCTCTGTGTCGCGGTGTCGACGTAGGGGCAGCGGAGGCGGCGGGCTTGGGGACATTCGGGCTTATGGCGGGGGCGTCGGGGGCTGGGCGGCGGGCTTGGGACGGGGGCGTTGGGGGCTGGGCGGCGGGCTTGGGGTGGAGGCGTCGGGGGCTGGGCGGCGGGGGGAACTTTTAGCATTCCCTCCAAATTCAATCTCTCTCCTCTCTCTCTCTCACGCGGCTTCGGTGAACGGCGTCGGTGTCCTCTCCTCTCTCTCTTCCGAAGCTAATCCCCTCTATCTCTCTCTCTCTCTCTCTCTCTGTGTCGCGGTATCGACGTAGGGGCAGCGGGGGTGGCGGGCTTGGGGACATTCGGGCTTGGGGCGGGGGCGTCAGGGGCTGGGCGGCGGGCTTGGGGCGGGGGCGTCGGGGGCTGGACGGCTGGCTTGGGGCGGGGGCGTCGGGGGCTGGGCGGCTGGCTTGGGGCGGGGGCGTCGGGGCCTGGGCGGTGGGCTTGGGGCGGGGGCGTCGGGGGCTGGGCGGCGGGCTTGGGGCGGAGGCGTCGGGGGCTGGGCGGCAGGCTTGGGGCGGGGGCGTCGGGGGCTAGGTGGCGGGCTTGGGGTGGGGGCGACGGGGGCTGGGCGGCGGGCTTTGGTCGGGGGCGGCGGGGGGCTTTGCTTATCAAATTCATCTGAGTTTATATATTGGCTAAATAATGTGTTATCCATATTGGGTGTTATCCATTAGTTTGGTGGTGTTTGGATTAGTAAATGTGAATATGGAGTTTGGGTTCATGGTGTATATGTTCACTGTGTCAAGGACAGTACGAGTTCTTCATCTGCATATGTCAGTGTTTGGGTTCATGGTCTATACATCTAACTGTGATATACATATATATGTGTATGTGTGCTTTAGAGAGTGAGGAATGAAAGGCAGGCCTACCATGCCTATTAGCATGCAGGACGGCTTGGGGTGTAATGTGTGATTGTAGACTTGGTAGGAATTATAGGTAATTAATGCTAGTGTGACTAGACTAAGGTAGTGCTTGCTAGATAATAAGGACACTCTAGTATCCTAACCAAGTTAATTTTAGACTAGATATTTAGGATATAGCTCCCATATCCTAGAAGTGGACTCTTGCAATTTAGAAATAGATAGATTGACTCAGTTTGGTATCGGTATCGCACTATCGGTATCGGTATCGGTATCGCACTATCGGTCAAGGTTCACAATATCGATATCGGAATCGGTTTCGGACTATTCCTATGAGTATTGGTATCGACGATATCGGTAGTATCGGCGGTATCGTATCGGAGTATCGGACTTTGGTATCAAAAAACAAATAATTATTAATAAATTATTTACATTTAAAAACATATATTTTATACATTTAGGCATAATTTTAAGTATTTCAGCGTTATTTCTTAGTAGTTTTGAAATTATATGAAATAGTAGTCACCCTTACCGATTGGTTTTGCCGAATTGACCGAAACAAAGACCCCCATAGTCGGTATCGGTCAATATTTGGTATCGGTCGGTATCGGATCGGAACATGCCAAACCGTATCGGTATTGGCCGTATCGGATCGGTATCGGACGATACTTTAAACCATGCTATCGGTATCGAACTATCGGTATCGGTATCGGTATCGCACTATCGGTATCGGTATCGCACTATCGGTATCGAACTATCGGTATCAAACTATCGGTATCGGTATCGGTATCCGTATCGCACTATCGGTATCGGTATCGGTTTCGCACTATCGGTATCTAACTATTAGTAACAACTGTATTTAGATTTTTCTCTTCTCGAGCTAGAATACTAGCGGATCCACCAGTTACATGATTATATACTAATTCTGTTTAGTTTGTCTTACTATACAGATTTTTACAACTAATCTGTGATGGATCGTTATTTCTTTGATCGTACATGGATGTACAAACGATAACACGAGAGCAGAATAGGTGTGAGTGACAATTTTCAGGCAGGCGTGGAAGTGTTTCTTAAGTATGCCATGAGCAAAGCTCAGTTTATGGACGGTAACAAAATCAAGTGTCCATGTCGTAATTGTCACAATAGACGTTATGAAGAAGTGGTGAGTGTAAGAGATCATTTGACCCGTAAGGGTTTCGTACGTGATTATGACCTGTGGTCATCGCAAGGTGAACTATATGCCGAAAGACAGGTTGCGAATGCTGCTACTTATGCTTTTGATGATAATGCTGCTGTAGATTTTGTCGTCGATAACGACGAATGCTCCGTTGATTATGGAGACGTGCAGAACCTTGCACGAGATATGGTGTACGACGCGGCAGGGCCTAATTTTGATCCGGAGGATCCTAATCCCGAGGCGAAGGAGTTCTATGATATGTTTCAGGATGCTGAAACTTTTTTATATCCTGGTTGTGATCCACATTCCGTACTGTCAGTGACGATGCGGTTGTTGAACATAAAGTCCGATTTTAACTTGCCACAAACTTGCTATGATCGGATTACACAACTAATAAAGGAGGTGTTACCGAAGGAATCAAAAGAGCTTCCAAAAAACTTCTACAAGTCGAAAATGATGGTCCGACAACTGGGACTGGGGTACGACAAGATAGATTGTTGTCGCAACGGATGCATGTTGTACTACAAGGAGAACGAGGATGTAGAAAGTTGCCGCTTCTGTAATACGGATCGTTACAAGAAAGTCAGAGAAAAAGGAAAGTCAACTAGAAAACGACGTCCTTACAAGTATATGCATTACTTGTCGATCACGAAGCGCTTGCAGAGGATGTATATGTCTCAGAATACAGCAGAATACATGATGTGGCACAACGAAGAACGCACAAAGGATGATGGAGAATTGTCACATCCTTCGGATAGAGAGACGTGGAAATATTTCAATTTTTGCCATCCAGATTTTGCTGCAGAGCCCAGAAATATACGCATGGGGCTATGTTCTGATGGATTCGCCCCTTTCGGGCATATGATATGCATATTGTGATGTTCAAATGTGAGTGGTTCGATACGACACCAAATATCGGTTGGAGAATTGATAAACAATTTGGATTCGTCGATATAAATCATCGCAGGAGGTATAGAGGGTCCGATACATTTGCGATAGCAAATCAGGCTGTTCAAGTCTACTATACAAGCTACCCAAGGTGTCGTAGAGATCGATTTGACTGGTGGGCAGTATGCAAGATTAAATCTAGAAATATATTCAACGTTGGAGACCCAGCATACCAAGAGGACCAGATCGAAAAGTCCCAATACTTGGGACAACACTCATATACAATGGATGTTGAAGATATTGTTGAGGAAAATAGAGGGGAGGAAGAGGTTGATACACAAGACTTAGCTGTCAACCAGGGGAGAAAGAGGCATCTTGTCCCAAATTTTGAGGCAGAAGAAGAAGAAGAAGAAGAAGAAGAAGAAGAAGAAGACGAAGAAGAAGAAGAAGAAGAAGAAGAAGAATTTGATGGGGATGAGGATACAGATGAAATCGATGATGAAGATAAGGATGAGGATGAGGATGAGGAGGTTGATGATGAAGACGAGGCCGAAGATAAGAACGAAGACGATGATTAGGTTAAATATTGTTGTATATTAAAAACACTTCCAATTACGTGAATTAAGTTTGACCTCATAAAAGCAATTACGTGAATTTATGTTTTTTCATTCGATTATTTACTTATTGCAGATGGCACTCCTAGTCTTTTTCGTCACGGCGGCACTCGTCTCCCTACTGGTGGTATGTATATTTTAGTTTAGTTTTTTATATCCATTTATACTTTTATATTGTTAATTATGTTTATATGTTCTATTTACAGGTCATGATGGCTGGCCGTGGTCGTGGTGCTGGTCGTGGTGGTGGTGGTGGTGCGGGTCGTGGTCGTGGTCGTACTGGTGCTGGTGGTCGTGGTCGCATTCAAAGTTCCCGGGATGTGACCCCATCGAGCAAGCCCGACCCGGAGAGTACCCCGGGCACAGACGCATCCCGTCCTCGATCGACCACTTCATCGAGACATGAGTCCGAATCTGCTAGCGGATCTGATCCGCTATCGGAACCACCAGCAGCGGATCCACCAGGGGATACCCCAGTTACTGTACAGTGGGCCCCGGAGTACCCCCATACTCGGTTCTATCCGGTTACTGGGGAGTACATACGCGGACCCGCGGATCCTCCGACGGCACCAGAGAGGCCGAGAGGTGAGTTCCGACGAGAGCTATGGCCCGCGGGGACCTCGTAAGTAAATTTAAGTTAATTTATTAAATTTCTTTTATTTATTCAAGTTAATAATCCATTCGTTTCTTCTTTGTAGGTTTTTTCCGTTTAATGTTGGCAGGGCTCTTGGAGAAATTATCAGGGCTAACTTTCGCGGTCCCTACCTCAACTTTTCGTCGGTGCCCCCAAACGTGCAGTACGTCTGGCTCGACGAGTTGAGGGTATATATCTATATCTTTTGGTTAAGTCTATGTGATTCTTTAATCAACCATTTTTTAAATTACGTGAAAATTGATTTTCTGTGTTAGACAACGTACTGGTGGCACCTCCATCGCGAGGAGGGGATCCGCAGGACCTACAGAAGCGCTTGCTCGAAGAAGATACGGGATATGATTCATGACCTAAAAATGGGGCATACGAGGCCGAATTGGATCCGGCAGGAGTATTATGAGGACCTCTTAGGCATGATGGATACCCCTGCGTACAAGGAGAAATCAGAGAAGGCGAAGGTGAACCGATCTGCAGCGGGCCTTCCTACGGGGGGATCAAGGTCCCACGCAGCGACACTTGCAGATCTGGTGAGCAACCGTAAATTTATTTCACTATCGAATTAGGTATTATTAATTAAAGAAGTTAATTAGTTTCTACAGAAATTTTGTATGCAGGCCCAACGGGCGGTAAAGGAGGAAAGGGCGCCAGAATCAGTCACCATGTACGACGTGTTCCAGCATACGCACAAAAGACGGAAGGACGGAAGCTTCGTCGACGAGAGGGCCAAGGAGACTGATGTAAGTACTTATGTTTATGAGATTAACGTTAGAATTAAAAGTATTCGGACTATAACTTAGGTAAACTTAGGAATCACACTTAACTTAGTGAAACATAGGATTTAGATTACAACTTAGGTAAATCTTATAATATAAACACATTCATTTGATAGGCTGCGTATCGTGAGGCCCTTAGTCGGGCTCAGTTAACTGACATCGAGGATGTCGGTGAAACGACGCCCTTCCGGACGCCCTCTTCTTTGGCCGCTCGGAACGACTTGTTCGTAGATACCGTCGGCGGCTTTAAGAAAGGGTTCCTGTATGGAGTCGGCTCCCTAGGGCCATTGCATATGGCGACGCAGAGATTTCCACCGACACCGCCTCCTCCCGCGGCCCGGGCAGACGATGATGTTAGGTCGCAGCTTACGCAGCTGCACGAGGCGGTGTCGTCCTTGCGGAAGCAATTTGCTACGTACTTTCCGCCTGCGTCTGCTGCTGCCGGTACGTCTGCTGATGGTGCTCGTCCGTCTTCTACTGGTCCGTCGACTGCAGGTGTCGGTCCGTCTTCCGTAGGCCATCTTTCTTTCAACCCTGATGCCCCTGTGGTACCGCCTACGACTGTGACGGCACTCCTGGATCTCATGTCCGCAGAGCAGCTACGCCGACTTCCGAGCAGTGTCTACGACGGCTTGCCTCCGTACCTTGTGGAGGAGTATATTCGTCGGTCGCATATGGGATTACCACCACCGGACAATCGACCTCCTCTTTCTTAAAATATTGTATTAAGAAAATTTGGATTATTTGTGAGAACTTTGAACTAATTGTGCTATAATCGGCTTATAGCACCGGATATTATGTTACTCTTTAGGATAATTGATATTTATTTTCTATTAATTTGGTTTGGTCTGTGATTCTTGGATAATTGGTGTGCATTAAATTCGTATGTGCATATTTGGTCTATGTGATTCTTGGATAATTGGTGTGCATTATATATTAGGTCTGTGTGATTGTTGGATAATTGGTGTGCATTATATATTGGTTTGGTTTATGTATATATTTGTGAACAGGGAAAGTGCTGCAAATTTTTTCCCAAAAAACTCAGTTAGCGACGGACTAGTGACCGTTTAGCGACGGATAATCCCAGTTGCCGACGGTTTGTCGACGGATTAGCCGTCGCTATCTGGAGTTTTTAAAGTGTTCCAGGTAGCGACGGATGATCGACGGATTATCCGTCGGCAAGGTTCTGGTAGTATAAACTTCGACGGAATAGCGACGGCCTATCCGTCGCCAGGGCGACTGATAATCAGCCGCTAAGCAGTCGCTCGATCTAGCGACTGCTTAGCGACGGACAATCCGTCGACATGGTTCTGGAAATGCATGACATTTCCAGAATCATGGCGACGGATAATCAGTCAGTAATCCGTCGCTGTGGCAACGTGGTAGCGACGGATTAGCGACTACTCTTCCGTCGCCATGGTGCTGGAAATGCCAAGCATTTCCAGAACCTGATCGACGGATAGTCCGTCAGCACGCCGTCGCTAATCCGTCGTTCGTTACCGACGAATACCAACGGATTAGCGATGGAACGATACGATCTGATACGCTGTTACGACGGGTTACCGACAGAATTTTACGTCGCTATTGTCTACACAGTTCAGTACTTAATAGTTGAAATGGACGACAGTCCGTCGGAAATGCGTCGCTAATGCTTCATATTGTGACGTCGATAATCCGTCGCTATTCCGTCATGTGACGACAACTTAGCGACGAACCGTTATTAGCGACGAGCTGATTACCGACGGATTTTTTTGGCCAAAATCCGTCGGTTATCGGTCGCTAATAGTAATTATCGTCGGTTTAGCGACGGATGGGGCCGTCGCTAAAACGATAAATTTTGGTAGTGTAGAAAATCCCGTACTATCGACTTTGGTTTGACCCTAGGATTGGGGTCAGTGTTGGCATTATTGTTGGGGAACTATGATTCCAATCCTGACATTGACTTAGCCTCGAAAAGATGACCTAGCGGTTAGGCGAGACGTCATGTTTCATGAGTTATCAATCGAAAGATTGATCTTAAGGATTGGCATGGATGGATAGCATGAATCATGAATATAGGAAACCCTGCTCACGAGCCTTGGCTGACATGCATATATTTCAGGGACGCTTGAGTATGTGCACGATGCGACTCGAGTGAGAATGAAAAATATCTAGATCATGCGGCTTGGCTGAATGCATGTATTTTGGGGACGCTTGGAATGCGTGCACGATCCAGCCAAGTGATACATTGAGTTCAAGCAAGACTTGAGGAATGGAAGAGTGTCAAAGATCTTGAGATTGCGTTAAGTAAAGGATCGATACTAGTACGAGCGTGGCTCGGAATCCAAGAAACGAGTGAGCGGAGTGTGCGTGAACGACAACGAGATTGGCCCTAAACAAGTGAATGATATAGAATCGATTTCGTGCAAGTAAAAGTTGGTATAACGAATTGAACCATTGATAGAAAGATATACTCGATGATAGTAAAATACGTGGTCTTGAATCGGACGAAAATTACTTAGACTTGGTTGACCCCGCTAAGAAGAAATCATAATGATTTCGTGGACACGAACGCTTGAGAAGCAAATCGGGTCATCTCGATGACCGAGATAAACGAAAGTGAGTTTGCCTCAGCCTACGACCCTCGTATTTGACGAATTACAACGTGTCTCGTACGACCATTTCAGTTCCATGACACGTCGAAATAGCAACCAAGTTGAAGAAACACGACAATTGAATAAGTACCATCAACTCTAAAATGAATAAAAAGTTATTCAATAAAATCGACCAAGCGTATGCGACACAGAACTTGGAAAGGTATCGAGTGTAGTTCGATACCATCGAACGATAGACCCGTTCGATAGACTTGTCTAAGAAACACGACGACACGAGTTAAGGAACGATAGGATGACCTGCACTCAGGAAGTCTCGAGGACGAGACTTGTTTTGAGTGGTGTATTATGTAATGATCCGCTCCGCCCTAGCGGAACGCCGATTCAAATGGCAAGTGCAACGACTCGAACGAGCCATCGACCCGAAGAGTTGGCATCGACCTGATGAAAAATCGATGCAAGGCTTACATTGGCCCGTCAAGATAAATCCAGACTTAGACTTTCAAAGGTGCGCTCGGAGTATCGCTCGGCCGATGCGAACATCGCTAAGGTGGGTGGCTCCGATGAACCTGTCTTTGCTTAGCCTAGACACATAATAATGCGGCACACTTGCTAGAATCGCTAGACGATAACACCGTGCATGCTAATAAATGAATCAACGCACCTAGCTAAGGGAATAATCCCATCTTGCATGCTTGTTTAGAACATGGAAAAGAACTCGACAAATATGGAAACTCTCTTACCGCGCTCTACGCTTGTGCTAAGGCACAAGCTTACGTTCAAGTCCCTTACGCGTTCAACAATGAAACAATGAATGGTTTACAACAATAAAATGGAAGACTATCAACATAGTCGTTCCGAGTAGAGTATAGCAACATTGAAAGACTTCGGGACCGATGGGTCGCCAAGGCGACTCCCGCACGGGAGTTGCATAATGAATGAATGAATCCACGAATGAATGAATGAATACGTGAAAAATGAATGAATGAACAAACATGTGAAAGAAAGAAATGAAATAGTGAATACAAGATAAGACATGAAAGACGTTAGCGACAGGTATGACGGGCACGTGCAACGGGGCTCGCTACCCGCACTGCACGGACGCCAACCTGGTCGATAACGCATTATGGCTCAAGACAGCCGATATGTTAAATGACAAGGAGATGTAAGGCCATGCATTTCAAGAGACTATCAAGGTATACCAGCCATCACGCTTCGATAGGTGAGAATGCCCAAGTGATATATCCAAAATGGCTTGTAAAGTCAGCGACCCATGCATGTAGATTAAGTGGACTATGCTGGTAGCAATCCACGTGCAAGTTCTTACATTGAAACAAGTAGTCTAAGTTAACTAAATGAAGTGCCTCCTAAACATGCTTGAAATGCAATATCCTGAACATGCTTGAAACGTAACATCCTGAACGTGCTCAAAATGTAACACTCTGAATATGCTTGAAA
This sequence comes from Iris pallida, assembly GCA_029216955.1. Classification (NCBI taxonomy): domain Eukaryota; kingdom Viridiplantae; phylum Streptophyta; class Magnoliopsida; order Asparagales; family Iridaceae; genus Iris; species Iris pallida. The sequence continues at coordinate 12,099,769 of JANAVB010033219.1, read as the reverse complement.
TGTAAAATCCTGAACACGCCTGAAATTTAATACTCTGAACATGCCTACGACGTGCTAGAACGTGCCTACGACATGCTAGGACCCGAGGCAGGGACACGCCCTTGATATTGAAAGTTTACATGAGACACGTTAAGTTATTTCCGTATGAATTGTTGACTAACTTGGTTTACATACGACAGGGAAGGCCGGACGGTAAGTATGGATAAGTGTCACGCCCCAGAACCAGAATACTAGAGAGCGGGGGCAGACATAGCCAGCTACGTATATTGAAATGGATTCCATCTCGCTATACGGTCACGGCTGTCTAGGATACATGAGGGTTTATCTACAAGCCAACAGTCTCTTAAGGTCATGAACAAGCCTAGTGTCTCAATCATAAGCAAGTAAGTAAGAGTCACAAGATGTATGATCATTAAATATACAATAATAAGGCGTCCCAAATATTACATATTCAGCTGATCATGAAGCTAGTCGTTACAAAATGTCAGGACTAGCAAGAGCTTAGTCATACATGATCAACCCTAGGATTTGTCAATCATGTTACAGCCCGTAGGCAGACAGTAAGTAAGTACAATCGAGCTAAACAGGTGCTCGTCGGCTAAACGCCTCAAAAGAATATTTTTACACTAGAGCGGGAGAGCCAAAAATAATCCACTCGTTGCCAGGGTTCCGTCTAGTGGCCACCATCTGGCTGGGAAGTCGGTAGATCCTCTGGAGCTGCTCCGAAATCTGGCCACACAAAACCAGCTGGGTCAGACCCCAGAAAGAGCAAGTGCCACAAAGGAGGATTCACAAAAGAACTAAAACCAGCAATCAGCACAAGATATAAATATAAATAAAAATAAGAACTGGAATAAAAGGAAACATATCAGGATGATATACGACGAGATAACCATGGAACTATTCAGATAGCCAGGTTACAGCCCGTAAACCAAACAAGGACCGGGGTTGTAACCCTTCGTCTGAACGGAGCTTGGTTTCTCACCATTTATCGGTAAAATAGATACAAGCATTCTGGTCATTCAATAGTCTGGAACAGGGTCAGGGCAAGACTAGACTGGTTAGACTCCATCCAATCACTTCACGGCCAAGCAAGAATTACGGCTTGATACTTTAACTAACTAGGGTTGTCACAAGCCTAATTACTAACAAGATGCAGTGAGATTATTCCACAGCCACAAGCCCTGCAGACTATCCAGGTCACCCAGGTCGAGAGATTAGGGTTGAATTCAGGTGGGTACATCGTCCAGGAAACGTATGTACCCTTAGGTAGCTTGAAGGGTGCAACACATGACAGTGTGCTGGAAATGTGCCCTACTCGACGGCAGGCTACAGATCCCAAGCGCGCCCAGGTAACGGGATTGCCTGTAGCTGGAAAATCTCTTCATGACTAATGTATTAATCTAGTTGTTAACCTTAGTCCATTTTAGTAGGTACTCCTGACCGTGGTACTCAGGAGTCCCCTCCTAGACATGATGCAAGACAGGACTGGATTATTTGTACAAGCACAATCGCCCACGGTGTCCAGGTTATTCATTCTTGTCAAGTCATGTCATGTCAGATAACCGTCGCAACAGCTTATCAAGGTATAACATGTCAGGTTATCAGGTCAAGTATACTTGTCAGGAGTGCGCCACGACGGGCCACTATCAGGTCATGTCAGGTCATTATGTCAGGAGTGCACCACTACGGGTCACTATCACGTCATGCTCAATTATCAATTCCAATCATATCAAGTAAATTTGTGATTATCAAGTTCAGGACAAAAGGCGTAAGGATATAAAATGGACGTTAAATATCTAATAAAATATCAATATACAAGACTATAGAAGATCAAGGGTAATCAGGCTACGCTCAAGCCAGGCTACGCTCAGGCTAGCGTACGCTCAGGTCTGCGTACCAAAGGATCCATATACTTCCAATGGGAAGCGTACGCAAGGGTCAGCGTACACAAGGGCACGCTCAAGCTACAGGTCAGCGTACGCTCAAGCTAGCGTACGCTCAAGACTGCTACTAACAGGCAGCGTATCAAGGTGAGCGTATGCTCACTAAAGAGCAGCGTACGAAGGCTAGCGTACGCTCGTTAAAGAGCAGCGTACGAAGGCTAGCGTACGCTCGCTAAAGAGCACCGTACGAAGGCTAGCGTACGCTCGCTAAAGAGCAGCATACGAAGGCTAGCGTACGCTCGCTAAAGAGCAGCGTACGAAGGCTAGCGTACGCTCGCTAAAGAGCAGCGTACAGCTCAGCGGCATAAGCTAAAAAGCTAGCTCACTGCTCACTGTCTTCTCCAAATGGCAAGAACAGCAAGAACTCTAAAGTTGAATCTAAGCTTCAATTGTCCAAATCTTGGTCAAAACAAGTCTGAATCCAACTTTCCAAAGATCAAAGTTGGGTAGAATAAAATTCTCTAAAACATGGAACCATTAAAACTTGAAAACAAGCAAGTTTAATAGATCAAAACACCAAAAATCCGAAAATAGCAAAACTCTAGATCTACAAGAATTAAAGCCTCAAAATGGAAAATGACAAGTTCTAATGTAGTTTAGAATCATAAGAAGAAGCTAATGAAACCATCAAAAGGAGTTCTCTTGTGGAAGCAAGTTACACTTGCCTATGGTGTTCTTGGTTGGTGGAGAAGAGTAATGGTGGGGGAAGGAGAAGTAAATGAGAATTATGGAGGAGAGAGAAGGTTGGTGGGGATAATAAAGAGGAGGGTTGTGGTGGAAATGAAGGAGAAGCATAGGCTAAGGTGTTCCACCCTTGGCCCATGATGAACCAAGCAGTGGGCCGGCCGAACCAAGCCAACCCAAACCGAGAGTTAAACCAAGCCGAGAGCTAAACAAGGAATAAGCAAATACAAGATAAAATACGTATACGTATCCCAAATACGTAATACGAACAACATGCATTACAATAAGTCGTGCATGTATTTTCATGTGACACTTGAATTCGGCAATACGAGATAGGTTACGAAATATACCATAAAACCGATCCTAAGGCAAGACTAGAAAGATAATGAATGATAGACGGTGCACAAAAGTAAATGGAACGTGTTTGGTAATGATAGCATTGTGGGTGAGCTAGCCTCCCCACCAGTGCATAACAATGTACTGATAACCCCACAGTCTGCTTGCAGGATGCAGGAGACGCCGGCGGGTGCGGAACTTCCATCGAACGTGCTAAGGCACGGAGCCAACTCTGGGCCTTGGAACGTTGCAAGAAGATGAAGCACCCTATACAGGACATAATGTATCAGAACATCGCCATGAATCATTCCATCTTGTAAGCCACTTGGCACACCTTTCATGTTTCAGAGAGAGAGCTTGAGCGATTTGTTATATCGGCCTAGCGACGCCTGTAAACTTCTTGAATATCAATAAAGAACTTGAATTCGCTTCAACTTGTGTTCATTTACTTTTCGCTGCAAATGGGAGACACTCTGTGCGACTCTGTGGCCTAGCTCAAATCGGCCGTTTCTGGACTTGGCCTTGCACGGAGGCAACCTAGGCCCGTGCGGCATCACGCCTTAGCGAGGACGATCGCTCCTACGAGAGCGGGGCATGACAGTAAGATACAAAAAACTGAAAGAAAGTAAAGAATGTAAAGGAGAGAGCTGTAATAGAAATATCTACTATAAATAGAGAACTAACAGTGCATGGCTAGTGAGTCAGAGTACAATATAGACATGTGAATGGCATAGGATAATTCTGATGTTACTCTACGGAATGATTCTGATGCTACACTACTTGGATATTATTCACATGTCCACTTCTACTCCCCCGTACCCCCAATCAATACACAAGGATCCAGCCAGGTTATGTTATGATTCATGTAATGGCCCCCGAAGGGTGATACATGATAGTCCCATAAATGGGGATTCTAGGAATGCCCATAAATGGGTGATTCATGGAAGACTCTGTGATCATGAGAGTACATGTCACAAGTGATTCAATGAACCATGAAGCATAGTGATACACAATGTAAGTGAAACACACAGAACATGTAGTATCCGATGCTCCCTGAGAGGATAATATCTCAAGAAAGGATCCATATAGTACTAATCCGTGTGACCAATATGACAGCATCAAGTAAAGTAATTTAAAGCAGGAGAATAATTCTAACAGGATATGAAATGATCAGAGAATGTACTCGCCTGGTATCCTGAATGTCCGAAGAGAATATACTATCCGAGGAGTGGTGTCTGTCTCCTATAGAACAGTACAAGTCACTACATGTCTAAAATAAAGAAGTAGACTGCTACAATGCATCTACATGAAGTTTGGGATCAATCTAGGCTAAAGTCAACCTTTGGTCAACTCTAGTCAACCCTAATAGTCAAACTAGGTCAATTCTAGTCTAATTAGGTTAAACTAGGTCAAACAAGGTTAAACTTGGTCAAACTAGTCTAGGTTGGTCAAACCTAGGCTTAACAAGTCAATTATAGGTCAACTAACTAAATACCACACAAGTCACCTAGCCTAGTGATACACAAGTGTATCACACCACATGCCATAGGCCAACTACCTAGGCCGTGGGCCAAATACAAATGGCTAATGAGATTCCTGCCTCATAACCCTCTACACATTTCACATAGGCTAGTATAACTATTACCCATATAATATATATATGTAAATACACATACACATAGGTTAGGTAATATATATATATATATATATATATATATATATATATATATATATATATATATATATTTTATATATATATATATATATATACATACATACATATAAGGGAATACATAAATGTGTGTGGGTGTATGTGATACATAGCAATGTGAGGAATGAATGGGTATGTGGGAGTGACTGTGTGTGTATGTTGCGTGTGGAGTAGGGGAATTCTGGAAATCAGTGACATATTGTATATGATTTGTGTGTGTGATTTCAGAATGTGTGTGTGAGTTGATAGGATTGTGTGTGTGTGTGTGTGTATATGAGGAAGTAACATAGGTTTCAAGATTTTATGTGTGTGTGTGCATGTGTGAGTGATAGCAATGTGAGGAAACTGGAATCAGTGAACAATAGGGTGTGTGAAGAGTAACAGGAAATCAGTGATGTGTGTTCAGGATTGTGTGTATACAGTGGCAGGAATGGCCTATGTGGAGGCAATGTGAGTAAATTAAATAGGAGTTCAAGTCATAGGTTTCAGTTTTTCCTGAAACTGATGACTGGAAAACCTTAATCCAATGCAAAACCCAATTCAATGATTCCCTTAATCGAAAACCCATGGTTCAACATCAACCCATACATATAGGTGAACTAATTCCTACAATGATCAGCATCTAATAGATTAAAAGAATAAAATTCAGGAAACTGATTTAAGGAAAAACACATATATGCTAATTGGTATCAGTCGGGTGTAGGCCATTGGGAACATCGGGGACTTGCAATCAATAAACCATCCAACTTCAGTCTAACATGATCATTACTTAGTACACATGTAGGTGAACCTATTTAACATTAACATCATAAAAAAAAGGAAATGTAAATCAAATTCAGGAGAAAAACATCTCAGCCACATGGTATCAGTGAATATCAGTGCACATAGGGAATTCGAAAATTCGAATTCAAAAAGCCATTAAAATCACAAATAAAAGGTTGGTAAATAATGTCACACATGTGAGGATACTAGGTAGGGTCTTCGTGTCCAAGAACTGGACACAAATCGTGTCCAAAATAACACACGAACACAACACACAACTGTGCACAAATAATCGTCGTGCACGCGTGCACGCGCGTCTAACACGCGACACACGACACAACACAACTCGTGTTCGTGTCCATAGGTACGCCTAGGGTAGGTCTAGGACTGTGTCACACTATCAATATGGTGTCCAAAATTAGGACACAACATGTCCTGAACCACACGAACCCAAAGCACCAACAGAATACTAGACTCAGTGAGTTCGTGTCCTGTGTGGGTCGAATACCTCACTCGACACAAAACAATAGGACACGAGGCTTCGGGGGTGTCATGACAGACATTGCCCTACCCTGCGTGTCCAAGCACACGCGACCAAGTGTCCTGTGCACTGAGCACGAGAACGCTGGTAGCAGGGCATCACTGTTCACGCGCGCGCGCGGGCATGTGCACGAGTGCGACACAACACCAATACGACATAAGACACGCTCAGTCGAGCAAAAACACACAAGCCACTTCAAAATACAATTTCCTATTCAAAAATAATTTGAAAACTCGATCGAAATGCCCACTGTGGTATTTCGTCGAACACTTGCGATTGTCTACTGATACGTGTTCGATACGGACACGTACAGGACACGAGAGGGTGCAAAACCTATTCCTACAGTACAAGGACACCTAGGGCTTGGTGTTTATGCAAAGAAACTAAAATTTCGTGGAAGGAAATAGAGATTTACCTAGGTGTGCTCCTTCACAAACAAAAGCCTTTAAAAGGAGCTCTCCACTAGCTAGCCAAAGTCCCCAAATTGTGTCAAACCTGAGATTGGACTCCACCAACAGTAGGGAAACATCATTTAGAACACTATGGAAGAAATCTCAATGAAAAAGGATCACTATTGAATAAACTATGAAGAAATTTCAAATGAAGCAAACCTTGTTCTTAGGAAATGATGGAATGGATGAAAAGAGGCACAAAAATCAAAAGAGGGACTTTATATACAAGCGAGGGATCCCTAGGCTGGCCACTAGTTAGGGTTAGGGTTAGGGTTTTTGGGGTGCATCTAAAGGCTATCAATCCATCAAGCCTATTGAATGGCCTATAATCTAGGGTTCCCTTCTAGTCAAGTTGCAACTCAATCCTAACTATTCATGACTTAACCCCACTAACCAATACTAACTAATACTCATTTTGGCTAACTAGACTAGCTATGACTAATCTAGGTTAGGTCCAAACTAGGTTAGGGCTAATCTAATCACATGGCAATCAATTAAATAATATTTAAAATCACACCATTCTTAATAATCATATTAAATACCAAATAATACATATTAAATTCAAATAATTCAAAAATAACAAAAATACCCTCAAACTAGAAATGTGGTAGTGACACACTAACATGACTAACACCACTCAAACCATCACTCAAACTCACACTCTAACATATAACCTATATCTAATATTTAACTTCCTCTCTAACATATCCCATTACCTTACCTTCTAATATATTATCCTAACTTCCAATATCCTCGCATTCTACACTAACTTACCTTACTAACATGTCACTAACATCACTCAACACTCACACCCACAAGACATGAATCAAGGACTGAAATTGACTGTGATGGGGCTGAATTTGGAGTGAATGATGGATGATTTGTATGGACTAAAATGAACTGTGATGGGACTAAATTTGGAGTAAATGATGGATGATTTGAGATGTGGATGAAGTATGGACTGTTTTGGAGATTAAATGGGGCTTCACTGCAGCTGTTGCTGCTGTAAAATGCAGCTGTTGCTGCTGTAAAATGCAGCTGTTGCTGCTGCTGATGGATGCAGTCCCCTGTGGGGACTGCTGCTACTGCTGTCCTAGACAGCAGCCTCCTCTTGCTACTACCGTGGACAATGCTGCTGCCAAGTGCAGCAGCCCCTTCTCCTCTCTACTCTCCACTCTATATCTCCCTCTCTATCTCACTCTCTATATCAACCACAACAACCACAACAATAACAACAACAACAACATCTAAAATATATGAAATATATATCTAACATATGAACTATATATAACATAATCTATATATATCTGTCATATATATAACATTCAACCCACTCACAAAACACACACAAAGACACACACACTCATATATATATATATATATATATATATATATATATATATATATATATATATATATATATATATACATACACACACACACACACACACACACACACACACACACACACACACTCCATCTTCTACCACATGAACACAACGCACACACTCACTAACCACATCAACCACAACTCCCCATCTACCTCTCACACAAGCACAACACCAACACACACAAACACACATCTATTATATATAAAAACAATCCACATGTAAAATAACATAAAATTGGCATGTAGAGGCCAAAATGAGACTTGTAGGCTCAACCACTTGGATTCATCCATGGACATACAAATGGAACTCACTCTAACCATCCTAACTAACATCAATCCACTCTCTAACATGTCTAAAACTGAAATTAGAACACATTAAAGCCTATTAGACATTAAATCAAACACATGAGGTGTCCTAATTTGGGATATACCAAGTAGGACACAAGACACATCTATAAAATCCTCAAGAGATCTTCCAATGACCTCAAACTTGAATCTAAAAGGGGGTACATGCATGGGGGTGGATCCTACGGATTCAAAACTAATTAATATGCATAGAAAATCAATTTAGAGGGTTGGTTTTACCTATTGGGAGTGGAATCCCAATGATACTCTCAAGGATACGGCTCCGACACGAAGATCTTCCAAAAAGGACACTCCTTCTTGCACTTTGTTGCAAATCTTTGCTAGCACCCTCCATTGGTAGTATGAGAAGTGTAAAACCCCTATTTTTTAAATTATTTTTTTATTATTTTATTAGACTTAAAAATAAATTTATACAAAATATGGTTTTTATTAATTTTTAAAAATGACCTTAGCCATTGTTGCGTTTTGGAGCACTAGACGACCATGACTTTTAGCACGGAAGTTGCAGCAGTGTGCCTTGACTAATATATTAGCCATTCCATGGGAGACCTAGCCATAGTTTTGTCCAAACTAGAAAAACCAGGCTGAGTTGTGAAATAACGCATTTAAAATATTTTTATTTTAGTTATTAATTTATATATTAATTTTTAGATGACCCGGTTTGTCCAAACCAGCCCGAACTAGGGCCCGGACCGAACCCAATCCCATATAAGGATGTAGTGTGACCAAATGTGGCCAAGTAGGCATATTTTATGTATATACAAATATTTTCTAAATTACTTTAGAATTTTATGTGCAATTTCTAATTATTTAATTATTCATACTATTTTTGGTATTTTATTATTAAATAATATCGTGCAATATTTGTACAAATTTTGGACCCGGATAAGGGTGTGCGGTATAAGTTCACCCATTGGAAAGCTGTTATTAATTTATTATTATTAAAATTTATTTTGCGAAGATTTAATAAACATGTTTTTCTATTTAAATATTATTACTATTATGAGTTAATTTATTAAGGATTGAATTTTTATATATGTAGATATGCTCAAATATATTAAATAATTGGATAGTTGACTTTTAAATGGTATTTGGATTTTAAATAGTTTTTTTAGGTGTATATATATATATATATATATATATATATATATATATATATATATATATATATATATATATATATATTTTATATATATATATATATATATATATATATATATATATATATATATATATATATATATATATATAGAAGTTTTAGATAAAGAAAGGAAAAGGTTTAAAGTAAAAAAAAAAATCATATGGTCGGCCCCACCATGTGGGAGCCGACCACATGAATGCAAAAGAGCAGCAACACTTTGCTTTGTGCCCCCTTTATAAAGCAAACAGTACCAGCAAGTCATTTGGTGGCCGAACCCTATATACAAGACATATATATATATATATATATATATATATATATATATATATATATATATATATATATATATATACATATACATATGTATATATATATGTTTTAAAACTAAATCGAAACCCTAATCAATCCGAATTTCTTCCTCCACCTTCCTCCTCCTCTCTCCTCCACCCTCGGCCAACTCCTCCCCTCCGCGAGCACGGCAGCACCCCGCGACAGTGGCGACGGAAACGACGACGACAACAACAACAATACAACAACAGTTTTCCACTTTAAGGTATCCCACTTCCCCGATCAATTTCTCTGTCAATTCTACTCTGATTTTTGATCCGTAAATTCGTGTAGAAAGTCCACATAAACCTCTTCAAGATCCTCCAGGTGGATTTCGACATGGCCATCTAACCTGCTCGAAAAATCGAGACAAAGTTGGAGAAAAACTCACTTTTCTGAAATATTAAAACTGTTGGAAAACACCAACTTGTCGGCCAATTTTTGTTCTGTACATTAAAATTTTGTAGAAACTAATTAAAGACAATCAAAGACAACATAACCGAGATTGTAACGCACATTCTGGAATCACTTTTCATCCAGTATGTAGAAAGTTACAAGTTGTTAAAGTTTTTCGAAAAATTTGTAAATTCTGTTTTCAAAAAGTAGAAAAATACCTGATACGGCGTACGCCCCGACAAACCGGACGACGTGGTCGCGCACTATACGCATCGAAAGGAGCGTATGGATGTTATCGACGTGTGGGAACTGACGAAATCCGATTTTGTTGCATGTGCGCGACGAAATCAGGACGTATCCGTCGAGATACCCCCGTATCAACCCTTTACAAATTAAGTAACAACTTTGTGCACACTCATCAAATCGCGACGAAACTTGCGCCATTGGACTCGAAATATTTTTTCTGGTCCTGTGAGCCAAGTTTGGTTCAATTCTGAGAAGGTTGACTGGGACGCCATTTTGGCGGGCCTACAATCCCACTCAACGGGCGAATTTGTGCACAGCCCAGCAGAATCTAAAATTGGACATACCGTTGGGTTCGTCTCATCAAAACAAATCCGTAGACATGTAGTTTGACGACTTTATAGACTGTAGGTTCTGGCATGTATTTCGGTGCAAAGCGGGTCCAATGGCGGACATCGTTTTGACCGAAAATTATCATTTTGCCCCTGTTCCAGAATTTAACTTCTGGACAGGCATTTTCTAGATATATCTTTTATTCCAAACTCGTTCGTGATGTTTGTTGCAGCATCCGGAGTCATCTGCGGGATTTGGCTTTTATTGCTTTGTTTATTTTGCCGGTTCGAGCTACTGGATTATTCCCTTTTGCACATAACCTCATGCAAGATACCTTGCCATCTTTACTGCTTATATTTAGTTGCATTTTATTTCGTTTATTGTATCTATATTCCTTGTTTATTATTTTCTTTTTGCTTGTGGACCTAGAGTTAAGAGACTTCCGTCAATAGGATGCATGTCATTGACTTTGTCACGATTGTATCACGAGTTGTGTGTGAGATATGAGTATCATGTAGTGGTCACTTGCGTGTTGGTTGATCACCCGTGCGTATGCGTAGGAATAACTGTCAATAGATGCATGTTAGAAGACTTGACAGTTATCTATTATAAAACCGTGTGGTAGAAACGACACGTGTTGGTGTACCGTGGTTACGATGCATGTACAGTATCATTGGGGGAAGGGGACAGCTACTAGCGTAGGGGCTACATTTACTTTTTACACACATTATGGGTGATAGTGACTCAGATGAGCACTACGTGCTGCCCGGCCGATAGTGTCTCGGATGAGCGCTACTTGACGGCCACTCTTTATTACTTGCTTGCGTGAATCCGTTACAGCCCCTGCGTAGAACGTTGTCCTTAAAGTGCATATCACATAGATGGTTAGGAACCCTGTTGTGTTGTAGTTTATAGTATTTTTACTTATGCAGTTATAATGGCATGTTCTTCCTGTATCTTGCTACGTCCCTCTGAGGACCTGGTTATCTCTCCAGGTGTGTGCTTTCATGGTTTACTGCAGGTGTTCTAGCCAAGATTGTGGGCGTCTCCATTTCTTCGAAGATGATCGCTCTTGGTTCGTCTTGTTACTTTCATAGATCATTTTCTTGTATACTTTATCTCCTTTTGATAGTTGGTAGTGGACTTTGTCTCCGCCCAACGATTGTACCATAAATATTCAAGTTGATTTTATATTATTATTCTTTTCATTGTGGATGAGATTTAGTTTGTCTTGGATTACTGCATTTAACAGCTTATGTATACGTACAAGGTTTCCATATATTGGAGTGTGCTTCGTATGTATGCAGCTGGCATGATACGTATCTGGTCCCAAGTATTTTAGGACTGGGGCGTTACATGTTTGTGGTGGCCCATGCAGGTCGAGTTTGTCACTTCGGTTACGTTACTGTACCGATGTGAACCTGCAACATAGGATTAGAATCTAGGAATCTCATCCATACAGCTTGACTTCTTCCCTTGGCTTCACATTCCGAACTCTCGATCGACTTCCTTGAATTGTATCTTGCTTGATTCCTTTCTACCGTTGATTCTTATTTTCGTGCTTAGTGTCAACTAAGAAGATGACTACACTAGTATATGCTCATAGGTCACACATATGGCTAGAATGGTTATATTGGCAATTGGAATACATTCAAGACTCTAATTGAGTTAAAAAGGCTTTTTAGTGTGATTTAATGATTAGTAATTGGTAAAGTAGGATATTACCACGGAAAGTTTTAACCTTGAGATTTCTAAATAGTAAACATCAGAGGATTTATAGAATTTTATACTTGGTTTAAGAAATTGATTGATTTTTAAGATTTGATATTTATGATTTATTGGGTTATAGTTGTACATCCTTGCACAAGTATAAAATTGATTTACTTTTCTAGTTTTGATAATTATGAGTTTTTGGTGATAGATATACATCTTTGAACAAATATAAAATTATTTGATTTTCGAGCTTTGATGTTTATGATTTATTGGATTATAGTTATACACATTTGAACAGTTATAAATTTGGATTGAAAATGATCTTAGATTTTAAATATGGCAGTATAAATTATTTAAATTTGAATCATACAACTTGCAATTTTGTGTCTAGTAAAATTTGAATTTTAAGTGGAAGTAATGATGGCAAATTTTGGTTTAAATATTTGAAAGTTATGAAAACAATTTTTGAGATTTTTCTTTATTTTAAATTGTGTCCTATGATTGAGGATTTACAAATCTATTTAGATTTTTGGTTAAAAAAAAGATTTTGACTGATAAGATTATTTGAAAATTTAGTTTAGTGTAGGATTGCAAATATCAAAAAAAATTAGGAGAATTTCGAAGGATGTGATGGAAAGTTATTTTGATTGATTAAAGGAAGTTACCATTTAAAAGTTATAATTTTGTTGGAATAACTTAGCATGAATAGAAGTTAAAATTGATGAGAGCATTGAGCTAAATTTTTGAGATTGCTTTTAATATGCTAAGAGTTTTATTATGAGTTATTGGAAAATTTTAGAGTGTTAAATTTTTGATTGATTGTAAATTTTTTATGGATTCATAAATTATGAACTCTTGAGTTAAATAGTTGAAATTAAACGTTAATTTTGGAAAAGGTTAGTAGTAACGTGATAAAATTTTGCTTTGAGATTTAAGAAAGTGATTTAAATTTTATGATGAATTTGAACGGCTTGGAGTGAATAAAAATTTTGGTGGTATATTTTTGAAAGTTTATTTTGAAACTTTTGGAGGATACTTGAGCTAAAATTTTAATGGTAGGCCCCAAGATAACCCTACTGAGTATTCCAAACTAATTGCCATGTCATCCATGACCATGATAGTAGTATATACACAAGTGTTGTTAGTCATCTACCTAGCTATGTGACTATATTTCCACCTCGGCATACTCGACCTTCCTTCAATTCTAGATCTTTTAATTATGACCTTCTAACCCATTTGCAATTTGAATAATGAGTTAATGGTTCCTTAACTGTATTCATCTAGGAGACTATCTTATCTCCGGAATTGTGTTCCTAAATTATTTTTACTGGATTCTTTAATTAATTTTATTTCATGCTTTAACTTGATCTTCTTTATTTTTGTACATTAATTATCACCTCGTGAACTCCCACTTTCTACTTTAGATCTTTTGGCATCCCTTACCGTGAATTGGATAATTGGAGCACAACACTAGACTTTTCCTTCCAATAAATTTTATATGTAAGACTTAGACAAGTCCACCTTCATGTAGATATATCATGTCCTACTAGAATACGTCTCCTTGTACACTATTTTTATGATATGACCTTCTGATCAAATGGCTAAACTATAACCTTTACCATGATACCGATATAATTTTGACCACGGATAGGGATTTCATTTCGACTCAATTCTTTCGACCGATATGTGATTTTGTTCTACTTAATTCCATAAATGCTTAAATTTGTGCTTTATCTTAATTGCTTGACCCATTGTCCCATCACACTACTAGCTTAACTCTTGTAAGTTGGGTAGAATACCTCACCACCTAACAAACCTTTTTTCCTTGTGAACCATATTAGTAAGTTCACTTAGACTATAAATTCAGAGGACCCTACCTTATCAAGTCTACCAAGCCATAAATGAAGAAACACTAGGACAACTGTATAGGCCCAAACTTCTGGCGAGCCTTGATTTTAAAGGATATGGGACTATTTAAAATTTCTTTCATCAGTACCTCCCTTGCTCATATTTTGACTATGTCACGCTGCTAACGTAGCTTCAGTTTTGCAAGCTTATTTCGTTATCAAGCTTGATCATGACATATTTATTGGGTGCACCCACTAACATATTGCCTAATCAGAACCGGTGCATGATGGTCTGATCAACCTATTGCACTTTGGTTCGCTTATCACATATTATTCTACGTGGATGGAGACATAGTAAACTTGCCTTAGAGTCTCATCCGCGACAGCCTTGACAATTCTTTTTTGAATTATTTTTGCCGCCTATGAACCCCGCAATTCGTACTCAATATATAACACCGTCTTTGAAACCTTTGTTGTTCTTGTCTTTCACTTATTTTGGAAAGACAAGGCACTGTACTTGCTAGATAGACTCAAGATATCATCTTTGGTTGCCCAAATCGGTTAATTATACACAAATATAGATAGCCACCGACCGACTCATGTGGCTGAATTCTCGCCTTTAACTACCCCTCATTCTTCAACTCTAGAATTATTATCGTGTCCTTCCAATTGTTCTTGAGCACTCGAGAATGATGCTAATCATTCACTTAAATCAAACTATCAATCGAGGCGATTAGTCTCCAGTCTCTCTCTAGGAACCACATCTCCCAAATGTCTAAATTATTCTCTTTGATCTACTCAATTCCTTATTACTCTCTAAATTGGATTATTGAAATTTTGTTACCTTCACTGACAACACATATTCAATTCCATAACCATGATATTTTTGTATATATCGACTCCACAATTTTCTATTGCATGGTGGTGTTGAACGTCGTTTTACCGCCTCCTCCAAAATTTTAATTATATTTTGGTATCGACGAACTCTTCCTATCCCCTAACCCTATCTATCCTATTATTCCTAAATTTCGAGGACAAAATTCTTGTAAGTTGGGTAGGATGTAAAACCCCTATTTTTTAAATTATTTTTTTATTATTTTATAAGACTTAAAAATAAATTTATACAAAATATGGTTTTTATTAATTTTTAAAAATGACCTTAGCCATTGTTGCGTTTTGGAGCACTAGACGACCATGACTTTTAGCATAGAAGTTGTAGCAGTGTGCCTTGACTAATATATTAGCCATGTCATGGGAGACCTAGCCATAGTTTTGTCCAAACAAGAAAAACCAGGCCGAGTTGTGAAATAACGCATTTAAAATATTTTTATTTTAGTTATTAATTTATATATTAATTTTTAGATGACCCGGTTTGTCCAAACCAGCCCGAACTAGGGCCCGGACCGAACCCAATCCCATATAAGGATGTAGTGTGACAAAATATGGCCAAGTAGGCATATTTTATGTATATACAAATATTTTCTAAATTACTTTAGAATTTTATGTGCAATTTCTAATTATTTAATTATTCGTACTATTTTTGGTATTTTATTATTAAATAATATCGTACAATATTTGTACAAATTTTGGACCCGGATAAGGGTGTGCAGTATAAGTTCACCCATTGGAAAGCTGTTATTAATTTATTATTATTAAAATTTATTTTGTGAAGATTTAATAAACATGTTTTTTCTATTTAAATATTATTACTATTTTGAGTTGATTTATTAAGGATTGAATTTATATATATGTAGATATGCTCAAGTATATTAAATAATTGGATAGTTGACTTTTAAATGATATTTGAATTTTAAATAGTTTTTTAAATATATATATATATATATATAAATAGAAGTTTTAGATAAAGAAAGGAAAAGGTTTAAAGTAAAAAAAAAAAAATCATATGGTCGGCCCCACCATGTGGGAGCCGACCACATGAATGCAAAAGAGCAGCAGCACTTTGCTTTGTGCCCCCCTTTATAAAGCAAACAGTAATAGCAAGTCATTTGGTGGCCGAACCCTATATACAAGACATATATATATACATATACATATGTATATATATATGTTTTAAAACTAAATCGAAACCCTAATCAATCCGAATTTCTTCCTCCACCTTCTTCCTCCTCTCTCCTCCACCCTCGGCCAACTCCTCCCCTCTGCGAGCATGGCAGCACCCCGCGATAGCGGCGACGGAAACGACGACGACAACAACAACAATACAACAACAGTTTTCTACTTTAAGGTATCCCACTTCTCCGATCAATTTCTCTGTCAATTCTACTCCGATTTTTGATCCGTAAATTCGTGTAGAAAGTCCACATGAACCTCTTCGAGATCCTCCAGGTGGATTTTGACATGGCCATCTAACCTGCTCGAAAAATCGAGACGAAGTTGGAGAAAAACCCACTTTTCTGAAATACTAAAATTGTTGGAAAACACCAACTTGTCGGCCAATTTTTCTTCTGTACATTAAAATTTTGTAGAAACTAATTAAAGACAGTCAAAGACAACATAACCGAGATTGTAACGCACCTTCTGGAATCACTTTTCATCCAGTATGTAAAAAGTTACACGTTGTTAAAGTTTTTCGAAAAATTTGTAAATTCTGTTTTCAAAAAGTAGAAAAATACCCGATACGGCGTGCGCCCCGACAAACCGGGCGACGTGGTCGCGCACTATATGCATCGAATGGCGCGTATGGATGTTGTCGACGTGTGGGAACTGACGAAACCCGATTTCGTTGTATGTGCGCGACGAAATCAGGGCATATCCGTCGAGATACCCCCGTATCAACCCTTTGCAAATTAAGTCACAACTTTGTGCACACTCATAAAATCATGACGAAACTTGCGCCATTGGACTCGAAATATTTTTTTTGGTCCTGTGAGCCAAGTTTGGTTCAATTTTGAGAAGGTTGACTGGGACGCCATTTTGGCGGGCCCACAATCCCACTCAACGGGCGAATTTGTACACAGCCCACCGGAATCCAAAATTGGACTTACCGTTGGGTTCGTCTCATTAAAACAAATCCGTAGACATATAGTTTGACGACTTTAGAGACCGTAGGTTCTGGCTCGCGTTTCGGTGCAAAGCGGGTCCAACGGCGGACATCGTTTTGACCAAAAATTACAATTTTGCCCCTGTTCCAGAATTTAACTTCTGGACAGGCATTTC
Source organism: Iris pallida (assembly GCA_029216955.1). Taxonomy (NCBI): domain Eukaryota; kingdom Viridiplantae; phylum Streptophyta; class Magnoliopsida; order Asparagales; family Iridaceae; genus Iris; species Iris pallida. Next base: position 12,082,404 of record JANAVB010033219.1, on the reverse strand, counting down.
CTAGATATATCTTTTATTCCAAACTCGTTCGTGATGTTTGTTGCAGCATCCGGAGTCATCTGCGGGATTTGGCTTTTATTGCTTTGTTTATTTTGCCGGTTCGAGCTACTGGATTATTCTCTTTTGCACATAACCTCAGGCAAGATACCTTGCCATCTTTACTGCTTACATTTAGTTGCATTTTATTTCATTTATTGTATCTATATTCCTTGTTTATTATTTTCTTTTTGCTTGTGGACCTAGAGTTAAGAGACTTCCGTCAATAGGATGCATGTCATTGACTTTGTCATGATTGTATCACGAGTTGTGTGTGAGATGTGAGTATCATGTAGTGGTCACTTGCTTGTTGGCTGATCACCCGTGCGCATGCATAGGAATAACTGTCAATATATGCATGTTAGAAGACTTGACAGTTGTCTATTATAAAATCGTGTGGTAGAAACGACACGTGTTGGTGTACCGTGGTTACGATGCATGTACAGTATCATTGGGGGGAGGGGACAGCTACTAGCGTAGGGGCTACATTTACTTTTTACACACATTATGGGTGATAGTGACTCGGATGAACACTACGTGCATCCCGGCCGATAGTGTCTCGGATGAGCGCTACTTGACGGCCACTCTTTATTACTTGCTTGCGTGAATCCGTTACAGCCCCTGCGTAGAACGTTGTCCTCAAAGTGCATATCACATAGATGGTTAGGAACCCTGTTGTGTTGTAGTTTATAGTATTTTTACTTATGCAGTTATAATGGCATGTTCTTCTTGTATCTTGCTACGTCCCTCTGAGGACCTGGTTATCTCTCCAGGTGTGTGCTTTCATGGTTTACTGCAGGTGTTCTAGCCATGATTGTGGGCGTCTCCATTTCTTTGAAGATGATCGTTCTTGGTTCGTCTTGTTACTTTCATGGATCATTTTCTTGTATACTTTATCTCCTTTTGATAGTTGATAGTGGACTTTGTCTCCGCCCAACGATTGTACCATAAATATTCAAGTTGATTTTATATTATTATTCTTTTCATTGTGGATGAGATTTAGTTTGTCTTGGATTACTGCATTTGACAGCTTATGTATACGTACAAGGTTTCCATATATTGGAGTGTGCTTCGTATGTATGCAGTTGGCATGATACGTATCTGGTCCCAAGTATTTTGGGACTGGGGCGTTACATGTTTTTGTGGTGGCCCATGCAGGTCGAGTTTGTCACTTCGGTTACGTTACTGTACCGATGTGAGCCTGCAACATAGGATTAGAATATAGGAATCTCATCCATACAGCTTGACTTCTTTTCTTGGCTTCACATTCCGAACTCTCGATCGACTTCCTTGAATTGCATCTTGCTTGATTCCTTTCTACCGTTGATTCTTATTTTCGTACTTAGTGTCAACTAAGAAGATGACTACACTAGTATATGCTCATAGGTCACACATATGGCTAGAATGGTTATATTGGCAATTGGAATACATTCAAGACTCTAATTGAGTTAAAAAGGCTTTTTAGTGTGATTTAATGATTAGTAATTGGTAAAGTAGGATATTACCACGGAAAGTTTTAACCTTGAGACTTCTAAATAGTAAACACCAGAGGATTTATAGAATTTTATACTTGGTTTAAGAAATTGATTGATTTTCAAGATTTGATATTTATGATTTATTGGGTTATAGTTGTACATCCTTGCACAAGTGTAAAATTGATTTACTTTTCTAGTTGTGATAATTATGAGTTTTTGGTGATAGATATACATCTTTGAACAAATATAAAATTATTTGATGTTCGAGCTTTGATGTTTATGATTTATTGGATTATAGTTATACACATTTGAACAGTTATAAATTTGGATTGAAAATGATCTTAGATTTTAAATGTGGCAGTATAAATTATTTAAATTTGAATCATACAACTTGCAATTTTGTGTCTAGTAAAATTTGAATTTTAAGTGGAAGTAATGATGGCAAATTTTGGTTTAAATATTTTAAAGTTATGAAAACAATTTTTGAGATTTTTCTTTATTTTAAATTGTGTCCTATGATTGAGGATTTACAAATCTATTTAGATTTTTGGTTAAAAAAAGATTTTGACTGATAAGATTATTTGAAAATTTAGTTTAGTGTAGGATTGCAAATATCAAAAAAAATTGGAAGAATTTTGAAGGATGTGATGGAAAGTTATTTTGATTGATTAAAGGAAGTTACCCTTTAAAAGTTATGATTTTGTTGGAATAACTTAGCAGGAATAGAAGTTAAAATTGATGAGAGCATTGAGCTAAATTTTTGAGATTGCTTTTAATATGCTAAGAGTTTTATTATGAGTTATTGGAAAATTTTAGAGTGTTAAATTTTTGATTGATTGTGAAATTTTTATGGATTCGTAAATTATGAACTCTTGAGTTAAATAGTTGAAATTAAACGTTAATTTTGGAAAAGGTTAGTAGTAACGTGATAAAATTTTGCTTTGAGATTTAAGAAAGTGATTTAAATTTTATGATGAATTTGAACGGCTTGGAGTGAATACAAATTTTGGTGGTATATTTTTGAAAGTTTATTTTAAAACTTTTGGAGGATACTTGAGCTAAAATTTTAATGGTAGGCCCCAAGATAACCCTACTGAGTATTCTACACTAATTGCCATGTCACCCATGACCATGATAGTAGTATATACACAAGTGTTGTTAGTCATCTACCCAGCTATGTGACTATATTTCCACCTCGGCATACTCGACCTTCCTTCAATTCTAGATCTTTTAATTGCGACCTTCTAACCCATTTGCAATTTGAATAATGAGTTAATGGTTCATTAACTGTATTCATCTAGGAGACTATCTTATCTCCGAAATTGTGTTCCTAAATTATTTTTACTGGATTCTTTAATTAATTTTATTTCATGCTTTAACTTGATCTTCTTTATTTTTGTACATTAATTATCACCTCGTGAACTCCCACTTCCTACTTTAGATCTTTTGGCGTCCCTTACCGTGAATTGGATAATTGGAGCACAACACTAGACTTTTCCTTCCAATAAATTTTATATGTAAGACCTAGACAAGTCCACCTTCATGTAGATATATCATGTCCCACTAGAACACGTCTCCTTGTACACTATTTTCATGATATGACCTTCTGATCAAATGGCTAAACTATAACCTTTACCATGATACCGATATATTTTTGACCACTGATAGGGATTTCATTTCGACTCAATTCTTTCGACCGATATGTGATTTTGTTCTACTTAATTTCGTAAATGCTTAAATTTGTGCTTTATCTTAATTGCTTGACCCATTGTCCCATCACACTACTAGCTTAACTCTTGTAAGTTGGGTACCTTTTTCCTTGTGAACCACATTAGTAAGTTCACTTAGACTATAAATTTAGAGGACCCTACCTTATCAAGTCTACCAAGCCATAAATGAAGAAACAGTAGGACAACTGTATAGGCCCAAACTTCGGGCGAGTCTTGATTTTAAAAGATATGGGACTATTTAAAATTTCTTTCATCAGTACCTCCCTTGCTCATATTTTGACTATCTCACGCTGCTAACGTAGCTTCAGTTTTACAAGCTTATTTTGTTATCAAGCTTGATCATGACATATTTTATTGGGTGCACCCACTAACATATTCTCTAATCAGAACCGGTGCATGATGGTCTGATCAACCTATTGCACTTTGGTTCGCTTATCACATATTATTCTACGTGGATGGAGACATAGTAAACTTGCCTTAGAGTCTCATCCGCGACAGCCTTGACAATTCTTTTTTGAATTATTTTTGCCACCTATGAACCCCGCAATTCGTACTCAATATATAACACCGTCTTTGAAACCTTTGTTGTTCTTGTCTTTCACTTATTTTGGAAAGACAAGGCACTGTACTTGCTAGATAGACTCAAGATATCATCTTTGGTTGCCCAAATCGGTTAATTATACACAAATGTAGATAGCCACCGACCGACTCATGTGGCTGAATCCTCGCCTTTAACTACCCCTCATTCTTCAACTCTAGAATTATTATCGTGTCCTTCCAATTGTTCTTGAGCACTCGAGAATGGTGCTAATCATTCACTTAAATCAAACTATCAATCGAGGCGATTAGTCTCCAGTCTCTCTCTAGGAACCACATCTCCCAAATGTCTAAATTATTCTCTTTGATCTACTCAATTCCTTATTACTCTCCAAATTGGATTATCGAAATTTTGCTACCTTCACTGACAACACATATTCAATTTCGTAACCATGATATTTTTGTATATATCGACTCCACAATTTTCTATTGCATGGTGGTGTTGAACGCCGTTTTATCGCCTCCTCCAAAATTTTAATTATATTTTGGTATCGACGAACTCTTCCTATCCCCTAACCCTATCTATCCTATTATTCCTAAATTTCGAGGACGAAATTCTTGTAAGTTGGGTAGGATGTAAAACCCCTATTTTTTAAATTATTTTTTTATTATTTTATTAGACTTAAAATGAATTTATACAAAATATGGTTTTTATAAATTTTTAAAAATGACCTTAGCCATTGTTGCGTTTTGGAGCACTAGACGACCATGACTTTTAGCACGGAAGTTGTAGCAGTGTGCCTTGACTAATATATTAGCCATGCCATGGGAGACCTAGCCATAGTTTTGTCCAAACTAGAAAAACCAGGCCGAGTTGTAAAATAACGCATTTAAAATATTTTTATTTTAGTTATTAATTTATATATTAATTTTTAGATGACCCGGTTTATCCAAACCAGCCCGAACTAGGGCCCAGACCGAACCCGATCCCATATAAGGATGTAGTGTGACCAAATGTGGCCAAGTAGGCATATTTTATGTATATACAAATATTTTCTAAATTACTTTAGAATTTTATGTGCAATTTCTAATTATTTAATTATTCGTACTATTTTTGGTATTTTATTATTAAATAATATCGTGCAATATTTGTACAAATTTTGGACCCGGATAAGGGTGTGCGGTATAAGTTCACCCATTGGAAAGCTGTTAATAATTTATTATTATTAAAATTTATTTTGCGAAGATTTAATAAACATGTTTTTCTATTTAAATTTTATTACTATTTTGAGTTGATTTATTAAGGATTGAATTTATATATATGTAGATATGCTCAAATATATTAAATAATTGGATAGTTGACTTTTAAATGGTATTTGGATTTTAAATAGTTTTTTTAGGTGTATATATATATATATATATATATATATATATATATATATATATATATACACAGAAGTTTTAGATAAAGAAAGGAAAAGGTTTAAAGTAAAATAAAAATAAAAATAAATCATATGGTCAGCCCCACCATGTGGGAGCCGACCACATGAATGCAAAAGAGCAGCAGCACTTTGCTTTGTGCCCCCCTTTATAAAGCAAACAGTAACAGCAAGTCATTTGGTGGCTGAACCCTATATACAAGACATATATATACATATACATATGTATATATATATATGTTTTAAAACTAAATCGAAACCCTAATCAATCCAAATTTCTTCCTCCACCTTCCTCCTCCTCTCTCCTCCACCCTCGGCCAACTCCTCCCCTCCGCGAGCACGACAGCACCCCGTGACAGCGGCGACGGAAACGACGACGACAACAACAACAATATGACAACAGTTTTCCACTTTAAGGTATCCCACTTCCCCGATCAATTTCTCTGTCAATTCTACTCCGATTTTCGATCCGTAAATTCGTGTAAAAAGTCTACATGAACCTCTTCGAGATCCTCCAGGTGGATTTCGACATGGCCATCTAACCTGCTCGAAAAATCGAGACGAAGTTGGAGAAAACCTACTTTTCTGAAATATTAAAACTGTTGGAAAATACCAACTTGTCGGCCAAATTTTTGTTCTATACATTAAAATTTTGTAGAAACTAATTAAAGACATTCAAAGACAACATAATCGAGATTGTAACGCACCTTCTGGAATCACTTTTCATCCAGTATGTAGAAAGTTACACGTTAAAGTTTTTCGAAAAATTTGTAAATTCTGTTTTCAAAAAGTAGAAAAATACCCGATACAGCGTGCGCTCCGACAAACTGGGCGACGTGGTCGCACACTATATGTATTGAAAGGCGCGTATGGATGTTGTCGATGTGTGGAAACTGACGAAACCCGATTTCGTTGCATGTGCGCGACAAAATCAAGACGTATCCGTCGAGATACCCCCATATCAACCCTTTGCAAATTAAGTCACAACTTTGTGCACACTCATCAAATCGCGACGAAACTTGCTCCATTGGACTCGAAATATTTTTTCTGGTCCTGTGAGCCAAGTTTGGTTCAATTCTGAGAAGGTAGACTGGGACGCCATTTTGGCGGGCCCACAATCCCACTCAACGGGCGAATTTGTGCACAACCCACCCGAATCCAAAATTGAACATATCGTTGGGTTCGTCTCATCAAAACAAATTCGTAGACATGTAGTTTGACGACTTTAGAGATCGTAGGTTCTGGCACGCATTTCGGTGCAAAGCGGGTCCAACGGCGGACATCGTTTTGACCAAAAATTACGATTTTGCCCCTGTTCCAGAATTTAACTTCTGGACAGGCGTTTCCTAGACATATCTTTTATTCTAAACTCGTTCGTGATGTTTGTTGCAGCATCCGAAGTCATCTGCGGGATTTGGCTTTTATTGCTTTGTTTATTTTGCCGGTTCGAGCTACTGGATTATTCCCTTTTGCACATAACCTCAGGCAAGATACCTTGCCATCTTTACTGCTTACATTTAGTTGCATTTTATTTCATTTATTGTATCTATATTCCTTGTTTATTATTTTCTTTTTGCTTGTGGACCTAGAGTTAAGAGACTTCCGTCAATAGGATGCATGTCATTGACTTTGTCACGATTGTATCACGAGTTGTGTGTGAGATGTGAGTATCATGTAGTGGTCACTTGCGTATTGGCTGATCACCCGTGCGCATGCGTAGAAATAACTGTCAATAGATGCATGTTAGAAGACTTGACAGTTATCTATTTTAAAATCGTGTGGTAGAAACGACACATGTTGGTGTACCGTGGTTACGATGCATGTACAGTATCATTGGGGGGAGGAGACAGCTACTAGCGTAGGGGCTACATTTACTTTTTACACACATTATGGGTGATAGTGACTCGGATGAGCACTACGTGCTGCCCGGCCGATAGTGTCTCGGATGAGCGCTACTTGACGGCCACTCTTTATTACTTGCTTGCGTGAATCCGTTACAGCCCCTGCGTAGAACGTTGTCCTCAAAGTGCATATCACATAGATGGTTTGGAACCCTGTTGTGTTGTAGTTTATAGTATTTTTACTTATGTAGTTATAATGGCATGTTCTTCCTGTATCTTGCTACGTCCCTCTGAGGACCTGGTTATCTCTCCAGGTGTGTGCTTTCATGGTTTACTGCAGGTGTTCTAGCCAAGATTGTGGGCGTCTCCATTTCTTCGAAGATGATCGCTCTTGGTTCGTCTTGTTACTTTCATGGATCATTTTCTTGTATACTTTATCTCCTTTTGATAGTTGGTAGTGGACTTTGTCTCCGCCCAACGATTGTACCATAAATATTCAAGTTGATTTTATATTATTATTCCTTTTATTGTGGATGAGATTTAGTTTGTCTTGGATTACTGCATTTAACAGCTTATGTATACGTACAAGGTTTCCATATATTGGAGTGTGCTTCGTATGTATGCAGCTGGCATGATACGTATCTGGTCCCAAGTATTTTGGGACTGGGGCGTTACAAAAGGTTTGATGGAAGTTTTGGTGGAGGGATGTAAGGATTTGGAGATCAAATCAAAGAGGGAAGCTCTCTAATTTGGAAAAGAACACTTTGTGAAGGAAAGGAGGCAAGATGGAAGAAATGAAAGGGAGACTAACCTACCTATAGTGGCTGCCATGCTATGCCCTATTGGGCCTTGGGGAAAAGCCCATTAAGGCCTCAACTAGTCCTCTATGGTTTAATCTAAGTTAGGTTCAAGTTTGGGATCAAAAGGGTTAAGTTTAAGTCTCTATCTTAACCAATCTAACTAAGTGGGATTAGTCTAAACTTACTAACTTAATTAATGGGATTTGTGGGTCATGTCTAATTAATCTTGGGGTCCCGTCTAGAGTCTAAGCCACCCTAGTCACTAACACAAGTCGAAACGAGACGAAACTCAAACCCGACTAAACAAATCTCATAAAATCAATATTAAAATATAAAAGTTCCTAAAATATTAAAATATAAAAAATGACCAAAATCATAATACATCGATTTAAATATTATAAAAATAATCTAAAATTCACCAATTAAATAAAATCCTAAATAATTCAAAAGTCACAAAATGACCAAAATATCCTTAGCCTAAAAAATGGTAATTAGCTGATCTAATCACATATGATAGGTCCCCGTGGTCATGGTTAGTCTATAGGCTAAGTAGGTCTAAGGTTACAATATTGAAAAGGTCCAAATCACAACACACCAAATTAATTAGTATTAAGTTAATTAAAATTTACCATAAATCATTATTATTAATATTAAATGATAAAATTTTACAAAAGTTCAAAATTATCCTCATTTTAAAAAAGTAGTGGTTACATTTCCTTAGCTATGTGGGCTTGTCTCTTTTATTAGCAAACATACTCAGTGCGATTGAAAACATCCATTTATTAAGAGTGAAGGCAAAGCTGAGGCAAGTTCATCGAAGCCACCCACTTGAACGAGAAGTCGCCTCGACCGAGCGGGTCTTCGAGCAAGTCGTTGCGTTGCCAAGTCCAATCGATATTGTGTTTTGATTCATCATGTTGGACTGAGCGAGACGGGGCACTACACCTCCTTCCTCCCTTGATTCGATGACCTCGCATCTGACGACCTCAATTTCCCTCGACGAACGTAGGTTCTTTGTCGACCAAACATGACAAAACTTTCGATCTGTTGTTGTTAGACTCTGATCCTTGCTACTGACACCTCGTTGTCGTCTTTATTGACGTCTCTATGAGTCGACTTTGAGTGAGTCCGATCCAGTAGACGTCTGCCTCTAGGACATTCGATCCAGGTGTTTTTTTGGTTAATTTTTGTTCTATTCTGATATGCGTTTGATCTTGATTTTATTTGATTAATTGTTGTCTCTGAGAATAGAGCATCGCTGAATTGTGGATTCCTTTGACCGAACATCTGCGTGTTCTTGTGGCAATTTTTCATGCAATCGGTTACTGGTTTCCACGATTTTGAGCTTGGACACGTCATACTTCGTGGCTGTACAATTCAGCACAAGTATCGTTTCTTCTCCAACATGTCTCCTTTTTCTTGGTTAGATTTGGATTTAGTGATGATTGGCATTTATAGGTGGAGTTTTGATTTTGAATCCAACTGTGTCTCGATTTATGCTCAATTATGTTTCAAATATGACTCTTGATTTCGTGCATCTATTTTTATTGAATTATTTCTTGTTCCTATCGAATCCCGCCAAAAGGCAGTGATCGTGTCCACGACACGGACACAACGCTGATCCCTCGTGTCCCTAAGTTCACATTAGACACACACGTTTGATCCACCCGTATTTCTTTCTCTGTTCCTTTTCAATTGTTCAGGAAATTGGAAATCCTAATCTAAAACTTCATATGAGATTATTTTGGGGTGTTTATAAAGGCACTTCACTTTTTACTCAGGGCTAGCCCATTTTAAACTTTGTATTATTTACAAGTTTGCCATTGGAAAAATTTATTAGGGCTATCACAATAGGTGGTATAAAAGTAACTGGTTCTTTTTTTCCTTTGTCTTCTTCCTCTCCACTTTTTGTCCAAACCCTAGATTGAGATTCCTCTTGTCCCCATGTGTGGTCCCCCCACTCTACACCTAAGAAAATCTTCTTGTTTTGTAACCCTAGAGTAATTATCAACAAATATTCGTAGTAGTCGGTATGTTTTTGACTACTATTTTGTAAAGTTTGTTAAATAATCGATTCATTCCTAATTTTTGAATGTTTTGTCATAATGTAGAAAATATGAAAGAAATTGGGACATCAAATATAGCAATCGATCAGTCCGGTCCTTCCGAAGAACACAACATTCTCTCCGAAGAACCCTTGGTTGGTCCCCGACGTACTTTCATTTTTTTATAGTCGACAATTGGACTGCAACACACTCAGGCAGTCCAAAGTACTTGATGGACTGCCCTATAGTAATGAAGTCTACAAATTCATATACTCTTCAACTGGACTGCCACATCGCATGGCAGTCCACAAAGTACTTAGGACTGCCAGAAAGTATGGCAGTCGAGTAAAATACGTATGAACTTATGGACTGCCTCACTTTCTGGCAGTCGTAGATACTTCAAGAACTGCCCAGAAATGTGGCAGTCCTAAAGTTGTTAGTCATTTTAACTGGACTGCCACACTTTCTGGCAGTCCATGAAGTACTCAGGACTGCCAGATTTTGTGGCAGTCTAGTTTAACAGCCTGAATTGGATATTGTATTTGGTTTTGTCGTTGATTTAGGTTTTTAAAAAATTATAAATTTATTGTAGGGCACCCCATCTCCTATGTGCACAGATTTGAGCAATATATTCTCGACGGATATTGTCTTTGAAACTTACGCCGAAGCATTAGAATGGTGCAGAGAAGTTGGAAGGCAAAACAACACAACCCTTGTAATTTCAAGGTCGATACGGTGTCAGCCGAATCGTCAAACTGCAGTGATTGGCTGTGAAAGAGGTTGGACGTTTAGGGTGCATCGTAAAAAAAGTGAACTTCTTCCAATAATATCTGGGAAGAAAACGTCAGGCACAAGGAAATGTGGTTGTCCATTCAAGTTAGTGTTGGGGTGCAAGACTGGTGAGAAGTAGACAGTTGTGGTACGTAATGGGATGCACAATCATACTCTTCCGGAGACGCTAACTGGTCATGCCTATGCCGGAAGATTGAAAGATGATGAGAAAAAGTTAGTTACAGAATTGTCAACTTCCGGAGTTGGTCCAAAACAAATTTATTCTGTGCTGCGTCAGAAGAATGATAGGAACAAGTCCACTATGAGGACAATTTATAATGCACTAGCAAGGTCTAGAACGAGTACTCTAAAAGGAAGAATGGCGATGCAACAAGTGATGAAGTTACTCGCCGAAAATCATTATGTGGAATACCATAGAAGACTTTCGGTGAGCAATGAAGTCATTTCTCTGTTTTGGTCCCATACGGATTGCACACATTTGGCGCGGTCCTTCGTCGATGTTTTGGTTGTTGATTGCACGTACAAGACTAATAAATTCAAGATGCCTCTTCTTCACATTGTTGGGTTCACTTCAACCGGTAGGACATTTTCAGTTGCCTTTTATTTTTTGAAGAACGAAACAGTAGAGGACTATACATGGGCTTTGGAAAAGTTGAAGACACTTTACACTGGACATAAAGAACTGTCTATTTTTGTCACCGATCAGGAATATGCATTAATGAGTGCTATTGATATCGTATTTCCTCGTGCTCGTAGATTACTATGTACTTGGCATATAAACAGAAATATTCAAGCATAATGCAAGCTAAAGTTCGAGAAAGTAGACGACAAAGTCGACATGGACCGCTTCCAAGAATTCTACAACGGTTGGACCCTTGTATGGCGAGCAAGTACTGAGGAAACTTTTGACGCAGCATGGTACATGTTCAAAGAGCAATGGGACAAGAGCAACCCGGCATGTATATCTTATATCAAAGACACCTAGCTTGATGAACATAAAGAAAATTTTGTCTTGGCATGGACGAATATGGTGAAACATTACTGCACGACCACTACCAACCGTACCAAAGGGTCACATACAAGACTAAAAAAAATTGCGCTCATCGGTCGATGGTTTTGTGTCCGTTTGGGAAGCAATCAATCTAATGACCAATTCGATCATGAACGAGATAAAGGCTTCATTTGAGACGAGCCTGAATATTGTAATGCACCAACATAAGAAAGAACATCTCTTGTCCGATTTAATCCTTATGGTATCCCACGACGCATTGACATTACTACTTCATGAGATTGCTCGTGCGAATTCTATCGATTTCGATACCGAAGTATGTGGTTATACACATCACATTCTCTCGGGCTCCCTTGTGCACACGAGATCAACGAATATCGACGTCAATGTAGACCTATTCCAATAGTGGTCGTTGATCAGCGTTGGAGACAGCTGTCGATCATGCCTACGGTGGACAGTCCAGATGATTTCTTTTTCATGCCACAGATGAAACTTCTTCATGCCAGATGGTGTACCGTACTAGGACCTGAGAAGAAGTCATTGAGCTTGCGATCCAAGAACTTGCCAACCCGACAAGTAATCGTCTACCGGAGCCATCTGTTATCATTGCTCCGAAAGGTAGACCGCCAATAAGACTTACAAGAACACAAAAAAAGAAGCTCGAATCTACTAAGCGAGAAGCCTCCCTCTTTGAGCATATTGAAAGAAGCGTGGAAATGTTAGTCATTCCAAAGAGGAAGAACAAGCTCCCTACTCGTAGAAAGAAACAGAATACGAGTGTTGCATACACACTCGATGCGTACATTGGTGCTTTTGTGCCCAGCATGCGGGAATATATTTGGTCTATTGATGATGTGCCCAAAGACGGACATTGTGGATATCATGTGCTTGCACGACATCTAGGCTACCCTGCTAAAGACGGATGGAGACAAGTTAGAGCAGAGCTATATTTTGAGTTGGAGTCTCGTCTTCCATTCTACAGCAAAATACTTGGGCGAGAAGATGTTGGAGAATCGTTGACAAGCATTCCATGCGACACCCAGACTACTGGACCAGAATATTACATGGACATACCTTCTGTTGCATATCTATTCGCTAACAAGTACAAGATCCCAATTATCGTTCTTTCCGAGAACAACAACAATACGTTTTTTCCAATGTGCGCTCCTCCGAAGGACTACAGTATATCCAATCTAAATACAATTGGACTCGTCGAAAATCACTTTGTTATCCCGCGGTTGATTGGGCACTCTCCTATTCCTCCCCCTGCGTCAGTTTGGTGGAAACATGCACCGGAAGAATCCCTCGCTTGGGTAACTCCCTACACAGATGCAATAAATGTTTACAAGAAAATCACGAACTCCGTGGAATCTATACCAAGGCCAGAGGAACACTATGATATATTAATTGACTGATGTATAGTTGACGAAGCGTAATATTTTGCATAGGTTTCACCGACAATATGTTGTTGCCACTCAGTGAATAAATACGACCCCCAAGGGTAGTACGGCGGGACATAGGTCGACGGTTTCTTCCCTTTTGCAGCGGTCCTCAATCTCAACGTGCTCAGGATAGTCTGTACGTAACCAAACTGACGAAGCACTCTGTCTGGGATGTGAGGCTCCTCAGTTTCATGACAAAATATTAGACCTCTAAATAGAGCAACTGGTTGCACAGGACGAGTGCTATTTCGCAGATCCTGATATGGATGCCAAATAATCTACAACATGCATTCATTACTTAAGGAGTTACTAATTAATGTGGAATACTAGAGTGGTAACTAAATGCTACTTCAAGTTACTATTGTTTCACCTCCTTTGCCCTCATATCTTCTAGAGCAACACGTAGGGTAGCCAACGTATGTGGATGTCTGGTATCTATCTTGGTCGGCCTCCACCTACACATCATGGGCATCTGCTCATCATAATTTCGATTAAGAGTAGCCCTATTGAGCGTCGAAAAATGCTCATATATCCATGCCTGAAAATCTAAAATATATTAATGTTATCGTTATCGACATAATTTTATACAATTCTATAGACACAGTATGCTAGGGTTTGCTTACATGGAGCAGTGTTTGACAACCAGCTATTGTCTTCAACTCGACTCGAGATGCAGCACCAAGTTCGCGGTAGAGGTGTGCTAGTATATCACTTCCGAATGTATTTGATCCACAGTGTTCAAGTCCCTAAAATTGTTTAGATATTTTGCATGTATCGCGGTCCCGGACTTGTATGTAATACCGATGGCCCCTAGGATGAACTGCATGTATCCCCGGGCACGAGGTCATCATTAGCATTATTGTCGTCGGCGTCGGAGTCGTCGTCATTGAATGTACTCCTCAAAAAACTTAAAGGAACTCCATACGACTTCTTAAATTCGGAGATTGTGACAAAAGTCTCCGCCTCAACCCCGAGACAATTGGCAACCAATTCCACCATCTCATCATACAGGTCGAAATCGCCCTCGGAATAATCCATCGACATTTGACGACCATCAACTCTAAGCCCCAAAATGTGGTGGACATCATCAAGGGTGATTGTCAACTCTCCGTTTGCGAGATGGAAACTGTTGGTTTCTGGATGCCAGCGCTCCACAAATGCAGAAATCATTGCGTGGTCCAATATCTGATACGAGTATTTTATCAAATACTGCAATTCGGTGGGGGTGATTTTTTCCTTCACACTCTCTTTCAACTCATCAAATCCCCACGTACTGCACATCTTCGCATGGTTTATTACCCTCAAAAGGCGCGAGCTTTTCTGCAAATAAAAAAAGTTAAACAAAGATTCAATATTACATATAACTATTATTTCGAATAGTTAATCTATATTCAAGGTAAGTAACTAACCGGATCCTTCCATATTTCATAAGAAATGTGGTTCTCGATTGACGTCAAAATAGAGCAACCAATTGGGCCCACATCTTCCTCTTCCTCTTCCTCGGCTACATGAGAAGGACCCGATCCAGCGTCATCTCTCATTCGAGCAATGGGTACATTATCATCATTAGAGGAATCATCACGACGAGTCGCCGCTTTCTTCGAACGCCTTGCAACATGTTTCGTTCCACGTGTTCTTATTTGTGAGGCTGGTTCGGGTTCTCTGATTGTTAGCCCTTTCTCGAGAACTCTACCAGCTTCACGCGCCTTGCGATCCGATGCGGTAGGACGTTTTCTTTCGGGCCTGGCCTCAACATCCTTCTACTTTCTCTTCTTTTCATGACTAATATTGAATGTTAATTACATATTAAAATGTATGGCATGCCCACAAATGTTGTTGTTCAACTAGTGCAGACATTGGACTGCCCAATATTCTAGCAGTCCTGACTGTATATTGGACTACCAGTTTGAATGGACAGCCCTGGCGTAGGACATGTGTAACTAAAGACTGCCCAAATTTCTGGCAGTCCAACATACAGTTAGGACTGCCAGAAAAGTGGGCAGTCCTAACTCACATCATGTGTAAGAAAGGACTGCCCACTTTTCTGGCAGTCCTAACTGTATGTTGGACTGCCAGAAAAATTGGCAGTCCATTGTTACACATGTTATGCCAATAGACTGCTCATTTTTCTGGCAGTCCAACATACAGTCAGGACTGCCAGAAAAATGGGCAGTCCATTGTTACACATGTTATGCCAATGGACAGCTATTTTTCTGGCAGTCCAACATACAGTCAGGACTGCCAGAAGAATGGGCAGTCCTGGACGACGCAAATTTTTTGCATTCACGTATGCTACGGTTTACTTTCCTACTCCGAATATAGTTTCATTCACATTACAATAATTGCAATTGAAAGAAAGAATGTAATTGATGCTTCAATTTTTTAAGTAAATTCCTAGGGTTTTCGAAAGAAATGGAGAAAGATTAACAAAGATTTCGTACCTTGTTTGCGAGGAAGGTTTGGGGGCCATCGTTCTCCTTGAAAGAGAGAAGAAGACGTGGAGAAGAAGAGGAAGATGATGAAGATGCTCGGCTAGTGGTGGAGAATGGAGTTAGAGCTTAGGGTTTAGGAGGAAGAAGAAGAGAGAAGTTAGAGTTTAGGATGAGAGAGAAGTATGTTGCCCAATGAGGGATGAAATTTGTGTTTGGGGGGGGGGGGGGGGGGGGGGGGGGAATACTTTGGGGCAGCCCCAAATCAAAAAAATGGGCTGTCCTGAGTAAAATCCAAAAACATTTGGGCTAGCCCCAATCCGGACAAGCCCTGAGTAAAAAGTGAAGTGCCTTTATAAACACCCTTATTTTGAGTTTCTCTCTCTAGTTTTGGGAGGGAGCATTTGGAATATAATCAACAGTCAACAATATCAATTTTGGACCATTAGGTCAATATTTGACCTGGACCTAGAATTTCTTTCAGAGGGTGAGTTATGGGCCTATGGCCAGGAGATCGGTAGGATTTTTCTGGGCTTTTATTAAATAAGAATTTAGAAAAAGGATGTGGAAGTTTAATGTTTGGGCTCAAAGCCTAGTAAAATGTAAACTGAAATTAGTTTAGGTTATTCTTAAAAGACTGTTATATAATAATTGGGCTTTTGTGCTTAAATGATTATTTGGGCTGTCATCTTTAAATTAGATGGTTAATTACCAGTGGGCCTTTGGGTCTTTATTAATTAAATTCCGATTAGTCATTATTGGGCCAAATATTAGGGGTGCAACTCGGGCGGGTTGGGTCGGCTTTGAGGTCAACCCGAGCCCAACCCGATGAATCATAAGCCCAGCCCGAGCCCAAGCTCAGCCCGACCTCGAGTTCAACATATGAAGCCCAAGACCAAGCCCAGAGGATCGGGTTTGGCTCGGATTGAACTCGGGTTGGGTCGGATCCATCGGGTTTATCGGACTCAAATATACTAATTGAAACAATTTTAAACAAAAGTAATATTAAACACATAATCAAATAGCAATCAAGTCTTGATCCTTACAAAATACAAATTAAAATAAGATTTAGGATAAGGAGTTGAAGAGTTTGGGTGAAGAAATTTAGGATTTAAATTTTTATTTAAGAAGTATGACAATATATATATATATATATATATATATATATATATATATATATATATATATATGGTTTTGGGTTCTTCGGATAACCCGACACATGAACCCAAGCCCAACCTGATTTATGATCGGGTTCAAATATTTGAACCCAAATTCGAGCCCGAACCTGAGTATCTTCAACTCTAACCCAACCCATTAACGGGTTTACCCGATCGGGCTCGGGTTTAGCCCGCCCGAGTTGCACTCCTACCAAATATCTAGTGAGTAATATGTTAGGCATTATTAGTTTTAAGTAATTAGTGGTTTACTTTGTATCATGTGGGCATTATTAGTCTTAATAATAAGTAAGAACAAAATTTCGGCATGCCATATGGGTTAATTCATTTTAGGATTATTTTATATAAGTGTACAGGGTTTAGACCTAATTAGACTTTGGGTACTATATTCGTCCATTTTAAACTTTGGGTACTCAAACTTTTTAGTGACGAAATTGGACTTTCAGTGACGAAAACGAATGTTCGTCACTAAAATGAATCATTAAAAAGTTCGAGTACCCTCTAAAACGGACAAATCCAGTACCCAAAGTCTAATTAGGCCCTAAATATCCTATTCATCTACTCCTCAAAAAGTGGCGATGTTCTTTGCTTTTCTATGTGTGTGTCTTTCTTCCGTCTTGTATGGTTGTTCCAGCGCGATGATCTTTGCTTGTATTGCTTGGTTGTTCCCCCAAATCCTGTTCATCTACTCCTCAAAAAGTGCGACCTTGCATCTATTAAAATTAAGAAAATAAAAAAGGATGCTCATACAAATATCTCCTTTTCGTATTGAGCTCCTTTGAGCCCACCACTCTCGCATGGTAAACTGGACATTGTCTTCTCTAAATTTTAAAGAAACTAGGCTTTAGTGGCTACAAGAAGAGTGAACCATGCAAGTACAAGCCATGTTACAATGACCTCTTGAATCAAACACAAGTTAGGACCACTACTAGCTGGTCAACCAAAGTAAGTGGATATAACTCCTCTGTGGAATCACAAAGGATATGTGACATGTTATCATTGCCAAACTTAAAGATTTGAGATATGAAATGATATGAAAGTAGTTCGTCTCAATGTACATTTATATAATTTTTCCCATCGACTATGATATAATAGACAAACAAATTTTAGAAAAATAAAATAGTAAACGGTTAAAAAAATTATGTAAAAAGGGACTATAATGAATATGCTAGACTTATGTTCAAAATTCGACTTACATATATTAAATTACGTAAAAAAATAATCCTCTAAAATTCTGAGACAGTCGGCTCATAGACCTCATATCAAATAACGAACTAATGCTATCTAGATCTATAATTTGGGTGGAATTTGAACCACATCTAATCCTTGTAGCCATCAACATCTTGGTTGAGGAAGAGTGACAGGTTATGTACATGGTTTTGATGCAATGCCTAAATCATGTTCATATGTCATGAACTACCTAAGTCTACCACCTACTACCCACTTTGTCAAATTCAATTATGATTAGGCACAAAAACTTAAACATACTTAATTTAAACATATTGCAATGACTGCCACGAAAGCGATGCCTTTGTCTTATTTCCTATAGAGTGAGTCTAGTGGGGACCATTTTTATGTATTTGTTTGAACTCTGACTATCAATAGATCTATTAGTAATAGATCGACTAGAAGAGTAGGCACGTGTCATAAGTTTCAGGTAGCAATCACTCACACGCAAGGTTAAATTGAAAGGTCTATTTTTTTAGAGTGTGCTCTAGCAAAAATAGGTCCTAGAAGATCCTAAAAAAATGAAATCCCTATGTAAAAAAATTATTATTTTTTTGTAAAATTTGAGATTTGTTGTTAAAATTTTGAAATCTCTATAGAATTTTAGGAGATTTTTATAAATTTATGATGATTTTGTAAAAATTTAGAACCTTTGTGAAATTTAGAAGACCTTTATAAAATTGGGAGTCCTGCATCCATGCCTAAATCTTCTAGATTTGGAGCTGGCTCTGATGTTAAGTTTACATATCTTGCTATTTTTCAAATATTTTCCTTTAATATGGCTTAGGAAAGCAAGAAATCCATGGAGAGAAACAAAAAACAATACTTTGCTCAAGCGCATGACCCCCCCTTTATCGTCGGCTCAATGGCTTGGCCATATTGGTGAACAGGTGGGCAAGTACTATGCATACGGCCTAAAGTTTTGTTGTGGCTCACCTGTCTGCGAGAAGCTAAAGAGGATGTCACATGAATCTGTATATCTAGTTTGGATTTATATCAGTGTTTTTAAAAACAGAAAATTTCATATAGGGTTGATGAAATTCACCTTATTTGCGTAAAAGAGAGAAAGTTTGGAAAAATTTACATGGAGAGGGAGCT